>JADRCC010518121.1:0-12042 GCA_019843855.1 Hylomyscus alleni
ACACACACACACACACACACACACACACACACACACACACACATATACTTCCCTAGACACTCCTGGAGCACCCTCCATATGTCAAACTGGTTAGGCATGTGGGAGAGTCTGTGATCTTTACTCTCCTGAAATGTTCTCTGAGGAGGAAGACAGAACATAAATAAATATACAATCAAGCAAAATAGAGCTTAAGATCAGGGTCAATGTTTCACCCAAATTAGGGGTGTGGGGTCTGAGTTTTAAATAGAAACATCAGAACTATCTGGTAGAGGAAGCAGAACCTGGGTCAGGTTTTGGAGTCCCAGCTGCACTTTGAGTGGAGGACTTTGAGTGTCTGTGAATTTGTTTGACAGCTCTGAGAAGCCCTATCAAGTGTTAGAATGAGGACGGACACAGGAAAACTAGACTAACCAATGTTAAGTCTCTTCAAGAGGCATGAGATGCCCATGATAGAGAGGCAAAAGCAACCAAAAAGATATGGTCTGAGTGCAGACTTTGCACCTCATGTCACATAAGTTACTTATTAACCTTGTTCACTGTCCATATTACCTGTGTGAAATCCCAACAGCCCTAATAAAATAAAACCTGCTGGTTATTTGTTCCCGGAAACATCACGTCATTTTCCAAGGCTGTCTATCAGGAATGTTGGAGGGGTGTTAAGCCTTTGGAGTAACTCACACAGTTGATCTCAATCGAGCTTCCCAATTGGTGTCAACACTGAAGGCAACAACAGCCTCTGGACCAGACTAGGCAGCCCTGTATGACCACCCATCACAGTCCTGCATTTAGCGCCCTTGATGTCCTGAGTAGTACACAGATTGGTATCACATTGCCTTTGACAGATGAGGAAACTGAGGCCCAAAGAGGTCTAGAGAGACCTTCAGTCAAAAGCCAGTTTCCCCTGCATCCCGACATAGCTCAGGTGCACTGGGCCTCTCTACCAAAGAGCTGGCACACTGACTCCACCTACTAAGACACTAGAGGTAAGGTATCTGTCATCGAACATCTGACATCTCATTCCATCATGTTGTCAGAAAACACCTCCCTGAAGCTGACCCTCAGTCTAACTTGCTAAGATGCCCAAGGACTCGAGAAAAGCCAGTCCCAGTGCTTGGTCCAACTTTCACTCTTGAGCTGAGAATCACTGAAAGTGGCTCAGACACACTGGCTCCACCATTTCTGGGGAAGAGAGTGAGGTCACCTCTTCTTAAACCAGGTCCTACTGAGGCAAGCCTAGCTGGGTCCCAGAAAGCTGTATGTGTGGATGGATGGATGATGGATGGAGAATGTATCTATCTATCTATCTCTCTATCTATCTACCTACCTATCTATCTATCTATCTATCTATGTATGAATGTATGTATGTTATCTATGTTTGAATTATGAGTGTATGTATGTATGTATGTATGTATGTATGTAGTAAACCTGGAGCAACTATAGGAAGTGGTTTCCTCCCAGAGTTTCTCTCAGTCTCCAGCAAAGCTTAGATGTGAGTTTCCCCAAAGAGCTCCATTGTAGTCAAGTGTGCAGAGTCATCAGGGAAGAGTTTGTCAGAGGATTCCATCAAAAGCAACAGCCCTTGCCCCATCTGCCCTCTGCTTGCTTCTGGGAGCTCTCATTGGCTGCCTTCCTCCTCTAGCTGTAATATTAAAACAGTCTTAAAAGTAATCAAAATTATAGCCCTCAATGTTCCCATACACACACATACACACACACACACACACACACACACACACACACACACACTCATTTCGCAGAGGACCCATGCACAGCCTGAGACACAAGCTTCCCCATGGTCCACGCTACTCTTTGAGATGATGGTCCTCAAGTTCCATTCCTGTCTTCCAAGAGAGAAAACCATCACTACTCACTTCTTAAGTTATTCTAAGAATTAAATCAGAGCATAGGAACATGGGAAGATGACTCAGAGGTTAAGAGCACTGGCTGCTCTTGCAGAGAGGATCCCAGTTCAGTTCCCAACACCCTTGTGGTGGCTCACAACCACCAGGAACTCCAGTTCTGGTGGATCTTGTGATGTGTTCTGGCCTCCAACATTTCATGTGTGTGGTGCACTAACACTTCTTCTACACATTAAAAAAAATTTAAGTAAATCTATTTTAAAATGGAAAAGATCATGGGGAAGACATTTGGCATACATACATATAGGTCGTAAGAGGCCAGAGGAGCAATGGCTAGGTCACAGCCACAAGCTCACATCTGAGACCCTGTCAGCCTAGAGGGACACACAAGGTCACACAGGATAGTAATCTGAATGAAGGCCAGCCTCAGATTCACCCTGCCACCTATAAGACAAGCAAGCTTGGGAGCTTACACAGTACTTGAATCTCTGTTTCTTCACTCGAGAGACAAGCAGCAGCTACAATAACTAGTTGGTTGTAAAGATCAAGAGATTTGGGAGTTAATCTTTATCATTTCTATAAGCTGTATCAAAATGCTTGCTTATGTTTTGTTGTTCAGATCAAGTACAGTAGTATCAAAATCAAAACAAATAAACAGAAAAGATTAAGAGAGAAAGATATGATCATCTTTGCACAATGCACAGAAAATGATAAGGCTGGCCTGAGGGACTTGTCACAGTGTTCTCAGTGATTCAGGCAAAGCCACCAACAGGGCCCTTTTGGGTAAGCATCTGTCTAGGTGCAAATCCACTAACCATCACAGGAAATTTTCAGCATAATCATGTCTACAAAACCTGTGAGCAGACGACCCAGACCCCAGCATCCATGTCAGGCTAGCTTACAGCCACTTTCAGCCCCAAGGGATTTGACAGCCTCTTCTGGCCCCTTTGAGCACCTGCACACACATGCCATGCACCCACACACAGAGACACGCATGCATACACACATACACACACACACACATACACACACACATAAATAAAATTTACATTAAAAGGTGAAAGTCCCCTTCTTCCATTGACTTTTATTTTTTCCCACAAATCCTCACCACCAAGCTTTAAATTTACTCATTTATTCAACAAGGCACTAACAGAAAGCTGCCCTCCTAACTTTTAAAAATCTAATGAAAACAACTACAAACAGACAGACATGTATAGATCTAAGCAAATTGCAGTGTTGTCATAGAATTAAAATGGAGCAAAATACAGGAAATAACAAGCCAACTCCATAAGCACACAATATTCCAGCAAGGAAGAGCCTACTGAGAACTGAAAAGAAACCAGGCAAGGAGCTAGACAGGCAGGATGGCCCAAAAAGTCTCATTGGCTTTGGAACAGTGTGTCTTGCTTAAGGAATCAGACAAAGTTCACTAAAAGATTGTCAACTGACAAAAGAAACCAGTTTATGGAGAATTTACAAGACTGTGCTCACACCCTCCTCTTGAGCTCATTTTAATATTCTATATTTATCCTCCTTATAAGCAGCTTAGATGATGACCAAAGAGGGCCTGGGCTGCTTGTAACATACTAGAGCCACTTACGAGCTGTGAGTCAGTGCTCCTTCCAAGGTTACAATTTCCTTCTCCATAAAATGGTGTGTTTCAGAATTTGCATCTTTACACACCAATGAGAAACATACCTAGACGAAAGTTTAAGAAAGCAACCACACTCACTGCCCACCAAAAAACACAAAGATACTTGAGGATAACTTTTGTCAAATAAGTAAACAACTCTGTGGCGGTTGATGTTGGTTGTCAACTGGACAAGTTCTAGAGTCACCTAATAGGCAGTCCTCTGGGCACTTCAGTTGAGGAAGTTTATAGACTTAAGGTGGAAAAGTCAACTCTGAATGTGGGTGACGCCCTTCTGTAGGCTGTAGTCTTACACAGAACAAAAGGAGGAAATGAACTGAACACAGTAAATCTCTCTCTCTCTCTTTTTCTTCTTCTTCTTCTTCTTCTTCTTCTTCTTCTTCTTCTTCTTCTTTTTCTTCTTCTTCTTCTTCTCTTTCTCCTTCTCCTTCTCCTCCTCCTCCTCCTCCTCCCTCTCTCCTCCTCCTCCTCCTCCCCTCCTCCTCCTCCTCCTCCCCTCCCCCTCCTCCTCTTCCTCCTCCTCCTCCTCCTCCTCCTTCTTCTTCTTCTTTTTCTTCTTCTTCTTCTTCTTGACAAACCCTGTTGATGCCTTGAAGCATTCTCCCCCCTATATTTTCTTCTAGAAGTTTCATGTCTCACATAGAGTCCTATGATGCATTTTCTTTGAGACACTTCTTTTGATACCTGCCAGCCACCACAACTGTCCCACTATAACAGACTAGGCCCTTGAACAGTGAGCCAAAGTAAAACCGTTTCTTCTTAAGTTGATTTTTATCAGGTATCTTGTCACTGTAGTGAGGAAAGTAACTAACACAGACCCCTGTAATATAAATGTGAAATATTGATGAAGCAAAAAAAAGGCACAAGGAATGGGTGATCATGAATTGGATGATCTGATATTGGTAAAATGCCATTATTCAAAACAACTCCAAACTCAGTGAGAACTGTGATCCCCATCAAAGTCCCACAAAGGGACTTCTCAGAGCTAGAAAAGATAATGCTGACATTCATACAAAGGCATAACAGACTTCAAATAGCCAAATCTTGAGCAAAAACAAAGTCTAGAAGAATCAGAGTATTTGTTTTTAAATCAAAGCAACGCTGTAAAAACAAAAACAAAAAAAAACAAAAAGCCCTGAGCATCAGCACATGGATCAATAAGGGATGATTGGGATGATTGAAACACTAGAAATCACTCGTGCATCTCCTCCCCCCACAACAACTGATCTTTAATACAACTGCCAAAATGTGTATGGGAGAAAAGAAGATCTGTTCAATAAGCAGTAATAAGAAGATCAGATATCCATAAAAACAAAACAGAACCTTGTCTCAACTCAATTCAAAGCTACCAGTAGTAACTCCAGGACAACAGCAAAAGCAACTTCTTACTGCACTTATTTGTGTGTATGTGTGTGTGTGTGTGGGTCAGAGGACATCTGTCTGTTCTCCTTCATCACATGGGTCCCAACTCAGGTCATGCCTTAGCAGCAAGTACTTTATCTACTGAGCATCTCATCCACTCAAAGCAATGATGAACTCCAAAAGCACAGGAAGCAACAGCAAAAACTCCACAAGTGGGATACTTTCTTCAGTTCATAAGCATGATGCTTGAGTGTTCACACTGTTGAATGGCACGTGTCTACTACAAACCTTGTTACCACATAGGACCGATACCCATCTGATGTAGAGTGGGGTGGAGAGGATTAGAAAAGGAAAACAAAGACAAAGGAAAAATTAAAAAAAAAAAAGAAGAAAAGAACTGATGGAATCATTTCAACTAAAAAGTGTCTGGTCGGCAAAGGAAACCAAGATGAGAAGACAGTTTACAGAGTGCAAAAGAAGATGTGCAATTTGTCTGTCTGAAAAAGGACACATGTAATCAAATACCCAACAGCTGAAAAAGTAATCCAGCTCAAGACAGGCCAAATAATGTATTAATAGAGTGACATATTATTTATAAAACACCATTAGTATGGCTGATCAAGAAAATGCAAATCAAAACCACAATGAGACATCGTCTTACCCCAGCTGAAAAGGAATGGAAAGAATAAAACTATGAATAGATAACAAATGCTACCCGCCATGAGAAAAATGGAGAACTCATACATTAATGCAGTTACTACGGAAAACTGCATGGAGGTGCCTCAAAAAACTAGAAATAAACCTGCCACGTATCTCAGATGCCCCTAGTCACATCTGCAAAGGAGAAAAAATGCCAAGGAAGTACCAGGTCATACTTAGGTAGCACTGCTCAGTTATTTTGTCTTTTTTTTTTTTTTCCAGAGCTGAGGACCAAACCCAGGGCCTTGCACTTGCTAGGCAAGCGCTCTACCACTGAGCTAAATCCCAAACTCCCAACTGCTCAGCTAGTGTATGGAGTCCCCCACAGCGGTCACTCTTGGATAAACAGATTAGGAAAAGGCAGTATATATACACAATGGATTGATAATCAGCCATGAAAAAGAATGAAATTCTGATATTTGTGGCAACCTAGATGGAAGATACTATGTTAGATAAAAAGAAGTCATGCACTACCTGCTCTCACTCACGTGTGGGAGCTTACCAAGTTGGTTTCATAGAAATACGGGGTAGGATATAAGTTACTGAGGTAGAGAGGTAAGGGAGGGGTTGAGGCTAGAAAAATCAATTTGTAGCCACAGAGCTTCAGTTAGGCTGAGGGTCATACCTGGAGTACTGCTGCCTTGGGGAGTATTGAAGTTCATGATTATTGTGTATTTCAAAAATAGATAAGTAAATGGGTTTTAGAGGTTCCTGAGACGACGAAATGATTGGAGAAGAGGTAGTTCAGTGGTTTAAAGCATTTGCTATTCTTCCAGAGCTCCTGGGTTCAGTTCCCAGCAGTGACATGATAGCTCACAACCACTTGTAATTCCATCTCCAGGGCATGTGACACCCTCTTCTGACCTCTGAGGGCAATGCACATACATGGCAGACAGGTACACACAAACACATAAGTTAAATAAAAATAATAAAATAAATAATAAATGTTTGAGTTGATGAGCATAATAATTGCCTTCATTTGATTGTTACACTTTCTATGCATATCAACTTGCACCAATAAATATGTACAGCTATTCTGCATCAATTGACAATACTAAAGTACAGGGAAAAAAAAGAAAAAAAGAAAAGAAAAATAGACCTGTCTGAGAGAAAACATGTAGTGTCCTATCTCCTGTTATCTGTGAAGTCGGTTACTAACCCAATCAATGGAACCTGGGAGTGGGGTCCTGAAGTCCAAACCCTTTTATGGTGTGTCAAGAACAATCTTCCCAGATCCACAACTCTCTGTTGTCAAGGAGACTGTCCTGCATCCAACAGTCCCCTAGCTCATCCTTCCACCCACCAGATCCAGAAGCCACAGACACAGGACAGAGGACAGATGACAGCCTGCACTGGCAACTAGATATACCTGTCAGGGCACCCAAGATTCCAGAAGGAAGTGAGGGACAGAGTTATGGGCTATTTGGGTTCCTAAGTATGGGCTACATGGGTTCCTAAGTAAGTGGAAAGAAGGAAGAGAAGAAAGAAAACTTCGTGGAACAAGATGGAAGCAAGAAAGCTGGGAATGAACAAGGAGAGACAGGGAGTGAAAAGAAATAAAGGTAGCTCTGAGCTTTCCCACCCCAACCCCTCCCCTTACCTCTTCCGTGCCACCCAGGACTGGAGCCATATGGGTACCACCTCAGAGGCAAATACACCAGCTTGGTGTGTCTCAAAGAAAGACACGACCTCCAGGCTCTCTAGGGATGATGACCAATGGTGTTGCTGGCTTTCTTAGTCTAGTATGTTATCCCAGAAGAGTCAGCGGCTCCCTTGACATTTCGATCTTACGCTCATCTCTCTTCTGAATCCAAAGATGGCCACTAAATTTGGATATCTTGGCCTTGTGTAGACCATGTGTACATGACACCAGCATTGAGGGGGGCTGAATATACTTGGCACAAGGAGTGGCACTATTAGCTGGTGTGGCCTTGCTGGAGTGGGCGTGGCCTCGTTGGAGGATGTGTGTCACTGTGGGGGTGGGCAATGAGACCCTCCTCCTAGCTGCCTCAAAGACAACAGTCTTCTCCTGTTTACCTTCAGAACAGTATGTAGAACTCTCAATTTCTCCAGTGCCATGTCTGCCTGGATGCTGCCATGTTCCCACCTTGATGATAATGCTCTGAACCTCTAAACCTGTAGGCCAGTCCCAATTAAAAGTTGTCCTTTATAAGAGTTGCCTTGGTCGTTCGTGGTCTCTCTTCAAAGCAATAGAAACCCTAACTAAGACAGACACGTAAAGCCTTTCAAATTTTTTAGAGTCCAAAAATTATTAAAATTTTCACAGAAGAACAAAGACAAAACACCTACCAACATTTAATTTGATCATCTCCAGCCATGTCTGTTTTCCTACAAACAAAATAGCTGCATTTTTTTTCCTTTACCCGTTCCTCTGTTCCGGACACATAGATTGGTTCTGTAACATGGCTGTTGTGGATTGTTCTGCAGTGAACACTGATGTGCCTATACCTGTGTTCCTGAGGGTAAGTAGGCAGCAGTGCTGTAGGTGGGTCAGATACATTTACTTTTAGTCATTTGAAGCACTTCCATACTGATTTCCATAAGTTTATCTCAAAAAGACGAGCATCACATATTTTCTCCCATTCATGGATCCTAGATTTTATACAGATGTTTAAAATCATATGTGTGTGTGCATCACATCAAAGTAAAAAGAAGACTGTCTAGAAAACAGAGGGGTCTGGGGTGGGAGAGAAATGGAAAGGGAAGGTAGAGGTAAGTTTGAGGTATGCTCAATGTACTCCATATACTTTTGTGAAAACACCCCGTGTGTTGGGTAATCACTGTTGTCAGTTTGACTGGATCTGGAAGTCAACTAGAATTGAATCCACTGGGCACTCCTGTGGAGGATTTTCCTGAACAGATATCTACTCTAAATCAGTGTGGCAGCTTCTTGCGCTGCCCATATTTTTAAAACGTGGAAGCTTTGCTTTTTGCCTGCTTGTACTCACTCTCACTGGCAAGCCCTTCTGTTCTAATGTTGGTGCATGCTTCCACCAATATTAGAGCCAGCCTCTTCAGCTCCAAAGTAAACTGAAGGCCAGCAACCCGACGGCCAGGAATCCTCGAAGCTTCTGTGCCTGATTGGGAGTGTGTGGAAGCATTCAGCCCAGTGGACTGAGCAGTTGATTCATAGCACCTCTGGGGTGAGGCAGCCGCTACTGGACTACCTGGGTGTAGCCGATCTAATAAATCACCTTTTAATGTGTATGTATTCACTTTATCAGTTCTGTTCATCTAGATAATCCTAACACACTTCTGTAACCCAGTATAATAAAATGAAACAAAACACTTCATTTTTCAAATGAAGCCAATACTTAGAAAGTGGGTTCCCTTGAGGAGCAGAAGTCTTAAGGATCAACCCACAGACTCCCCTGTAAAATCAGCAAATTGCTGAAAAACATTTTGATAATCAGCCAAGCAAAACTCTGTAATGAATGAGTATTTATTCAGGGATGGAAAGATGGCTCAGTGATTGAGAGCATCTCTCTTCATATTCCTCTTGCAGAGGACTGGGGTTCAGTTCCCAGAACCCACAACTGTCCTTAACTCCAGTTCCAAGGGAATCTGACACCCTCTTCTGACCTCCACAGGCTCTTGTATAAGATGGTACACGTGCATACACCCAAGTACACACACATACACACATAATAAACCAATTAAAATATATGTGAATATATATACATATATACTTTATACATATACAGGCATATATGTGTATATATGCGTGAATATACATATATACACATATACACATGCACATATATACTCATATATACATATATGTATAGTCATATATATATATATATATATATATATATATATATATATATATAAGAAGGTCCAACAAACATTGTAAGAGCAGCAGCACCTGTAACCTCTGCTAATCCACCCCCATCCCAGCACCATCTCATTCTCTGCACGTGAGAAGCCTGACTCCAGGCAGGCACAGCCAAGGTGGCTGCTGCCTCCCAGATCCAGCCTAGCTGTGCAGTGGTGAGATGCAGAATCTTTCACACTCCAGAAGCTGAATTCCAGGGAAGGGCAAACAAGACACTCCCTTCTTCTGTGTGCATACCACCTGTGTCCAGATCATCAAGAGGCATAGATTGGAGCCTGAAGACACGGCTCAGTAGTTGAGACCACTTGCTCCTTTTGCAGAGGATCTGGGTTTGGTTCCCGGTACCCATGGTGGCTCACAACAGCCATAACTCCAGCTCTAAGGCATCCAACACCCTCTTCTCCACCCCAGGAACATCCATGGTGCACATACATACATGCGTTTAAAATACACACTTAAAATAAATAAATCTTTAAGATTCCTCAACCAGTAAAGGTGCCTACTGCCAAACCTGACAACCTGAGTTCAGTCCCTGGGATCCACTTGTCAAAAAGAGAGAACCAAATCCTGCACGTTGCCCTCCGACCCCTCCACGAATGGGCCATGGTGTGTGTGTGTGTGTGTGTGTGTGTGTGTGTGTGTGTGTGTGTGTAACAGTAATAAAGAAGAGGTCATGCATTTGAGAGGGAAGGTAACAACTCCTATACCTAAAACATTTCTGTGTTAGTCACTTTTCTATTGCTATGAAAAGACACCATGACCAGGGCCTCTCTTTTTTTTTTTTTTTAAAGGCATTTAATTGGGGACTTGCTTGCAGTTTCAGAGGTCATGATCATCGTGGTGCTGGAGAAGTAGCTGAGAACTGCATCTTCATCCACAGAACAAGAGGGAAACAGAGATGTTGTCCCTGGTTTGGACTTTTAAAACCTCAAAGACTACCTCCAGTTACACTTTTTCTTCTCCAACAAGGCTACACCTATTCAAACAAGGCCATACCTCCTAATCTTTCTAATCCTTCTCAAATACTGGCACTTGTGATGACTAAGCATTCAAACATATGAGCCTATGAAAGATATTCTAATTCCAACCACCATGTAATCCAACCACATGCCTCCTAAAGAAGTCATTCATTTGGTTAAAATATAAACATCTCTATATTCATTGAAGTTGACCCAGCTCCCACCACATCACTGTTACCACAGTGGGTCACAGATTAAGACCTGCCCCTGCCCCTGCCCTGCCCTGCCCCTGTCCCTGCCCCTGCCCTTCCCTGCTCCTGCCCTGCCCTGCCCCTGCCCCTGCCCCTGCCCCTGCCCCTGCCCCTGCCCTGCCCCTGTGCTTGCAGCCTCAATGTGCTGCTGTTCTTCATTCATGGCACCCCACCCCCTGCCAAACACAACCCCCATACTCCCTACTGATTATAACAAGTGGCAGAAGACATTGGGCAGTTAGTTACATGCCAACAGGTCAGGCCTCTGGGCTTCGGAACCACAGTGCTGATCTAGTGAGACGTCAGAGAGCATAATTAAGGAAGACAAAGTTTACAGATGTGATGAGATGGGTTGGTCATGAAATCTCACTAACCGATCTAGGAATGATCACCTAAAGGAGAAATGAGCTGGGTGGTGGTGGCACATGCCTTTAATTCTGGCACTTGTGGAGCAGAGGCAGTTGGTTCTCTGTGAGTTCAAGGCCAGCCTAGTCTAGAGCATGAGTTCCAGGACAGTCAGGGCTACACAGAGAAACCCTGTCTTGAAAAACCAAAAAGAAAAAAAGAAAAGGAAGGAAGGAAGAGAAGGAGGGAGAGAGGGAGGGGAAAGAAAGGAGAGAGAGAGAGAGAGAGAGAGAGAGAGAGAGAGAGAGAGAGAGAGAGAGAGAGAGAGAAGAAATGATAATTTTGAGACACCTGGGACTACACATGTACATCAGGATCCAGTAAAACCAGTTACCAGGATGCAGGACCATGCATGGCAGGGTGCTGTTGCTAAATGGAAAACTCTAGTAACTTTACAGAACTACAGAGAAAAGTGAAATTCTAAGGCCCAAGACGGGTAACCCCTAAGAAATGGTAAGACTCTAAAGAAGACAAGACAGAAAATGGTTGTCTGAGTATAACCTGGGACCTGGTGGAAATTTCTCTATCTACCAGATACCAGGCTTGGCTAACAGGCTTGGAATCTTCCCTGTACTTACAGGGAAGTAGTTAACGGGGATTTTCTGTTTGTCTGAGGATTCTTGTGAGATATTTAGAGGTATTTTGTTAATTTTACAACTTAAACTCACATATTTGGGGTCAGTCATCTATTCAATGCACACATGGGCACCTGGAGGGTTTGTGGTGCCAAACTGGCTCAGTTGACATGTTAGTGAAATAGATATCACAAAGCATGAGTGAAATTTCAGTCATGACAGAACTGTCCCCACGAAGGAACTCCAGAAGTGTGACACGCATCCGTACACTCTTGCTTCTCTCTGGAAGTCAGAGGGAAGGGAAAACTCTAAAGCCCTGAGAAGAGGGAAGGTGGAAACAGTCTCTCTGGCATAGAAGGAGAAGCTGAAAAAACAAAACAAAACAAAACTGGTTTCGTTTCTCTCTCGAGGAAGCACAAGGT
>JADRCC010518133.1:0-10373 GCA_019843855.1 Hylomyscus alleni
AATACTACCAAAGCCAAAAACTGACAACACTGTAAAGTAAACAACAGTAAGAATATGAGTATTTCTCCCTGGGGAGGAAATCCAGACACCTCAGTATACATAGCCACATTTTCCAGAAGTCTCTTGAGAATCAGAAAATTTGGTAGACTCAGCTACTCCTTAATATCTTTTTTGCATTTTTAAAAAATTATCAATTTAGTTACTGATAGCAGAAAGAAATTACAAAAATAAAAGATCTTTTCTGTAAATTTGTATAAGCATCCAAAAATCACATTGTAATTCCTGGTAAGCTAATAACTAGTAGCTTGTACATTTGATACTTTAAGAAGTATATAAGGAAAACTCTATGAATTTTTTTTATTAAGGCTAATTTGTTGAATTCAAATGCACAAATGAATAGACTCATGCTAAATATACATAGACTCAACATTTACATACTTTTGGTCTAATCATTATTTCCTAGAAAATGTGGCATAACAACCACTTACATAACATTCAGATTGTGTTAACAAAAGTTAATGGGGGGTAACATTAACTGACATAAAATGATCTGAGAATGTGGACAATTTAAGTACAAATATACAACCTGAGCATCAGAGGATTTTGACATTTTGAGGGTCCCTGGAATCAATCTGTAAAGATACTGAGAGGTGACTGAATATAAGAACTTATTGTCACACAGAAGATAAAGGACTACACTCTTGAGCCAGAGAGCAACAATCTTGCCACACGGAAATCATTGGTTTTCAGTGAATATCATTCTTATTTCCACCCATCTTTTGACCTCAGACAAGAGAACAAGATGCCGTTATCTAGAGATCACAGTATTGGAGGACACATCATGTCCATTATCAGGATAAGATTTTGTCATGAATTGGCTGTCTTAACAAGCCACAGGAAAGGAGATCTTTGCAACTGAGTTCATAATTTATTAGTTTGCAGCCCAGAGCAGTGCTTCTACCTGACCACACAGAAGAGCAACCTTGACTCTTGTAACTCTTGTCTCATTCCCTTTATTCATGGAATAGGAATAGCATACCTAATGTGTTTGTTTTGAGAATTAAAAGACAATGAATGGATGACCCTTCTCCAGCTGCCAGTTATGTAATAAGCAATCAATGAAGGATAACAGTGGTTGTAGTAAATAATTATAGTAATTACAAAAGAACCTTCTGTCTGTTAGACAATTAGTCACTGACATGACATAGTGTTTTGCAATTTGTCTTTGATTATTATATTTAAAGAATCCAGAAATAGTTTATTATACATAGTACACATAGCACAAAGCACATTTTATTTGAATGCCTTTTTAGAATTTTGTAATTTGTATTTTTCTTTTGCTCATGGGCTTCCTTTGATATGAGTTGTCTTAATCATATTTAACTTTTTCTGGATATTTTAAAATTTGGCTTTTCTCCATTGGGCTTATGGTTCTAAAGATTAGTAACAAAACATGCCCTTGTCTATCTACTCCTTGGGTGATATTCTATGGTGAGTTTTATCATCCAAGATCAACATTCTCTGTTTTATACCTGACTATGCAATTAACTGGGAGTTAAAGCCACCCCCGGGGTAGCTTTGTACTGCTGTGCTGCATCAAATGTTGTACTTTCTCCCTGAAAGACCATGACAAGTAAATTGCCTGTTAAATGGTATTTGCTGTGATTTCTTACCCAAAGATGACAGAGTTGGTATTGCTTTTTTCTAATTGCATGTCACATCTGTTTGGGCAGTGGTCATTTGCATCAGTGCCTCTACCCTTTTCTTTGCTCCAAGACACAAGATGATAGTAAACAGCTATAAACCAAAGCGAATAACATCAGAGTCAAGTGTGTTCACCTGAAGGCTTCTACATCTCATCTTCCTCCTTGTGCCATTTACCCATTAAACGACACACAGATGCATTCTTATTTTACCATTGCTACTCTAATTTCTGGTAGGTCATCTGTAGCAGACATATTCTAAGTATAGTTCCCCAGTTATTTCTCCTAGTAATCCTACAAGACAGGTCTGTTGCAAATCCATGTTATAGATGGAAATTTTATTTCTGAAAGTCACCTCCCAGACATGTAATACCACAATTTATATTGAAGTGCCATTTATCTTAGCACTACCATGCTTTCTGAAGCCTCTGCTGGAGAGAAGTCACCTGCTCATTTCAATTTCGAGTCCATTAAAGCAGACAGTGCACACAAGCTCAGATATAATTGTTCAGTTTCTTACTTTTCTTAGAAAAGCATAATCAAGCATTTATGAGCTGATCTCAATACTTTTCCAACACAGAGATGATTTTAAAGGTCATGGCTCTAGCTAACATCATTTTGATGTTCAAGTTATTTCCAAAGTATGTAATTATGGGTTTGTAATATAGACTCATGCCAGTAGACATATACTTGTATGATATATGCAATATATTATACAAATAATGTATTAAGTTTTATTTTTCAGGATGTGGACATTATTATAGTGGATCCTCCATTTTCTTCTTTATCTACCTAATCATACTTTATAATATTTACTTTATAATTTATAAATCCTTAATTTGATAGATGAAGCTCATTATAAGTCACTGTGAGTTGGCTGAATGCCCTCTGGACTGTTATATATAATATATATTTTGTCATAATATTTTCCACTCATCCCTGTATAAAAATAGTTTTAAATATAATTTAATTCCTAATGAAATTTAATGCCTGTTAAAATTTAATTTCTATGATAAATAGAAAATAATCATACCATATATATAAAGTGTACTGAAAAGTATTTAAGACATATAATTCATTTAAAAAATCTTTGCAGTTAAAAAAAAAGAAGGATGCAACTAATCTTGGCAAATAAATATAGATAAGTGTCTATAGATTAGTTTGGTTTTCTGTTGTAATAAAACACTCAGATCAAAGCAACTTGAGGGAGAAAGGGTTTTGTTTTGTTTTGTTTTGTTTTTAGCTCATAGGTCTAGGTTACAGTGCAGGTTGAGGGTGTCTCATCAATGAATGTCTTTACCAACTATCGCAAGATTGAGAAGTTCTCTGTCCTGATACCACATAAAGCTCAGAAGACTCTACACATCTACATATTGATTCCTTTACACAAATAGAGAATGATTCTTGTCCTCAGGACCACAATTATCAGAATACAGGATACATTATCATTTATTTCTATTTTTAGTGTGTGTACTCACATGCTTGTTTATGCATGTGTGTCATGTGTGTGTGTGTGATATGTCCATATGCATGCCATTTGAGTGTAGCTCACAAAGACCAGAAGTGGTTGGATCTCCTGGAACTGGAGTACAGGTGGCTTGCTTATGATCCACTTAACAATGATTTTTCTGGATCCCCTGCAAGAACATCAAATGCTCCTAACTGTTGAACCATCTCTCTGGGCTCCATATTCATTGTTTTATAAGACAGATATCCTGCAGTGTCTGTCTTAGCTTCAGAGAAGCCAGGACACTTCCAGGAAATTTTCTATTAGACACTTTATCTTCTGGGTTGTGGCATACAGCTAGAGGTATTTCAAAGACTTTGTAGGTAGAAACTGTTTTGTTTTTTGTTCTACTTTTGATAGTCTCGAGGAATTAAACTAGAGTCTCATGAATGGTCAGCAAATTCTCTACCACTTAATATTGTATCACTCTCTTCCTATTTTTGTTTTGAAACTGGTCTAAGCTGACTAGTTTAGTCTTATATTTGCTCTGTAACTTCAGCTGAATTATTTGAATTTGCAATCTTCCTGCCCCAGACTTCTGGATATCTGTGATTACAGAATAGCACCACCAGGCTCAGATGGAAAATGGAACTTGGTTTCTCAGTCTCTCTGAAGTTTGAGTGATTTTAGAAACACAGGATTGTCTTTGCTTTTTTGTAATTTTCTACTTAATGCTTTTGCATTCCTCATGTATTTCCAAATTTGAGTTTCTCAACATTATCAATAATAACTTAATAACAAACCTTTTTATGAGAGAAACATACAAATGAATCAAAATCCATCTTGTATGATAATTTGATTAGAAAAATGAGAAACATGTTTTTTTAAATTAATCAAGATTACTTACTTATGTAAGTGTGTTGGCCAAATTCTAAGCATGTCTAGGCAATTAACAATGTCTTAAATCCAGATGAATACATATAGAGATGATCATACATCTAAAATTTCCACACCTAATTTTGCAAGAAGCATTATCTTTTTTTCAGAAGCAAATTAACATTAATCTCCTAAAATACAGCAGTTTATCAGGAAGAAATTTTCCACTTCAGCCTAAACTAGTATGACTATTTAATTTTTAATTAATTTATTGATTGTTTTTGTGTGGATGTCTGAGTGTGAAGGCCAGAGTTGAACTTTGGGTGTCTTCCTTTATCACTGTCCACTATATTGTTTGAGGAAGTCTCTCACTAAACAAGAAGCTTGTAATTTTCAACTAGGATAGCTGACCAGGAGGTCTTGGGATGTTTGTTTCATATCTCTGATTTCTGGGATTATAGAAAATAGCTATGCCCTGCTATTTGTGAGTCTTGCAAATTTGAACTCATGTCACTTGCGTTCAGAGAAAGCACTCTTACCCACTGAGCCATCTCCCAGGCCTAAAAGTTTTTGATTATCATACTAAGTCAACATCTTATCATCTAATCAATAGTCCAACAATGACAATGATTTCAAACATCCTTTAGCAAAAGAAACAATCAGGTCCAATTAAGTGTTCATAAAAATAGAAGTCATGAGGACTTCCACCAACAAATCAGACACATTCAAGGAAAAGAACAACCAGACAATAACCTAATTTTCTATTGTCTTGTTTCATAAACTATTTTTCCATACAATTATTCAATATTTACGAAGGACTCAGTATGAGTTAGTCATTACAAAGGTCCTGGAGACAGGAACATAAAAAGATGCACTTCCTGTTTTCAAAGAGCTTAAATCCTGCAAATGGGTGCAGACAAGAACAAAAAGCCTGGTTTAATGGGAGCCTACAGCTTCAGGAAAACAACCTCCTAAAACTGATCTTCTCAAGCTCCCCCCAATTCTCTCACCCAGAACTTTTTATAAGGAGACATTCTTTCACAAAGAGAGATTGTGGTTTTCAGTCCATTAAGTTATTTGTATGTCATAGTGCAGAAAGATGAACCAACTTGAACACAACTTCATTTTGACTTTGGAAACAACTGATACATTTAAAATAGGGTATGATTCATTTGAGCAATGTGACATAGAGATTGTTCAAAGGTGGCTGAGCCCTTGAATGTTAGTCACTCTTTACAGGATTTATGAGCACATCTATTAAAAACATGAGCTATAGTCCTGCATTCTAGTCTGCCCAATGGGATCATTAGACTATGTCTCATGCTACCTATCCAAATCTGTGCATCTCATCTCTCACAATATCTATAGATTATTGCTTACTCTTGGAAGTCAATATTTCCCTAAGAGACCCGTGCCTGTGAAATACAAGGAGAGAGTCTTTTTTTTTTTTTGGTGAAATATGCACTTTATTCCTTGTAGACAGGGCTGTTATAAGTGTTTTTGGGTGGGGTGGGATCTAGGGGTAGGTGCTTCCTACTGGCTCGGTTAGGGATGCTCTATCCGCATGGGGAAGGACTTCAGGTTATGTCTCTATGTGATTGTCTTGGTCCTCCTAGTGGGATGTCACGGTCACATGATCCAGGACAGGAATCTGGCTGGGACCTAGTTCAAACTCCTGCCATTTCTTTTTTTTTTTTTTTTTTAACTTTTACTGCATTATGATGAGAAAAGTTATATAATTTCAATTTGTCTGAATTTGTTAACATTTAAAACATTTTAAGTAAATAGAACTAAATCACATTTCTGTTTCCCCTCTACACCCGAACTCCTCCCAGAGACCCCCTCCTCAACATCTACAATACAAGGAGAGAGTCTTAATATTGGTTTTGAGGATGGTTTAAGTTTAGAACACATTGACAATATCAGCTGACTTCTAGATTTTTGTGAAATAAGAAACTATATCATTTGGTCAAATAAAATAAATCTATGGATGCCATCTAGCTACAACATCAAAGGTCAAGTTGAGGGCACATTAAAATATAAGAATAAAATTTAGAGACGTTATTTGCAAAATTGACTTAAAAAGAAGTACCATGGTGTCCTTTTTAGTCTGCTTCTGTATTATACTCTGTCAGAGGATTATAACTGTATCCCTTAGCTCAGATCTTTCCTGAAACTCTATTACACAGTCCAGATTTTAATATACCATCCTGAAGCATCTGTAAACTGATGCATACTCCTCCTTAACTACAAAATCCTCCATTTCAGTTTCCCTCATCAAACTCAAGAAATAAATTTGGCTTTCAAAACAGCACAATCCCCATTCATTACTGAAAATTATTTCAATAAGAGTCTCAAAGCCCAAAATACTTGTGTAGAACTTAATATTGCTTTAATAATTAAATATGTAAAGCTGGGATGGAGTTATAATAAACAGAGTAGTGTTAGGTAAACCATGGCATATTTTAGCACGTAACAGAGAAGACAAAGAGAAATATACACATCAGCACCTTATGTACATAGATTAGCATTTCTCATCTACTGGTTACACAGAAAGGGCATATCCATAAGTATTTAATTAGCTATTTTCTGTTCCAGTTAATTTTCATCTTTCTGTAGTCACAAATATGTAATGCTGCACATTTTGAGACTTACCTTAGCTACTGGATATCTACAAGTGTAAGAAAGTCAAATCTTACTTGTCTTAGAATTAGCAACTCTGAATCTTAATCAACAAGAAAATACTTTAAAGGTTACAAACAAAAATAATAGCCTAAAATGAGAGAACATTAACTCTTTATATATATATGATTGACACAGAGTCTGAATATCATAGCTTGTAGAGTAAAATATATATTATATACATGCATATAATTCAATTTTCATTTATGTTTCTTTTATAATACTAATAGTCATAAAATGAAATATTAGTTACGCAATTATATTTTTCATTTCATAAACATTATAAACAAAAACTGAAAATATATATTGCCAGTAAGACAGACCTATCTCATTAAAGCCACTGTAGCCCAGCTCTTGCCTGCTAAGTCCCAGGTCTTCCAGGTCCATGCATTTAAATCCTGGGGGGCACTGATAGCCTTCTTCTAGCTCTGGGGAGCAGTGTGTATCTGGGATAGCTAAGCTATTCCAGGTTACATTCCTGTGGATAGATAGTACATGAAAGTGTTAGAAATTTTGAGAGTTATAAGCATCAATTAAAATAAATTATTAAGAAACCATTGCCAATAACTGCTGTATATAGATACAAATTGAGACTGATAATTTGTGAATGGCATTACAAGGATTGTAGGTTGTTAAATAATAGTTGATATTATTTAACATAGAGCATGTTGAAATAATACTACCATATTATTTCTGGGTTTTGGTGGGGGTTTTTTGGTCTATTTTCTTTTTTTTTTTCCTAATGAAAAAGAGAAAGAAAGTACATGGAGTTGGGCAGTTGAAGAGGTAAAGGGAACTTGAGAAGAATTGGGTGAACTGAAATAATGATCAGAATATATTTTATGAAAATTATTTTTGATATATATTTATTTAAAGCTTATTTTAAAAGATTCTAATAAGCAAATGAATAGAGATGTGAAGGGTTGCTAACTTGTGTGAGACTTTGTCATTCAGAAATTTCCTGTACTACTAGGCACACATTTTACTACTCCTTTCAGTCAACATTAAGTGATTAAAGAACGTTTTTCTTTTCTTTTTTTTTTTTTTTTTTTTGGTTTTTCGAGACAGGGTTTCTCTGTATAGTCCTTGCTATCCTGGAACTCACTCTATAGACCAGGCTGGCCTCGAACTCAGAAATCCACCCAAGTGCTGGGATTAAAGGCGTGGGCCACCACCGCCCAGCTAAGAACGTTTTTCTTATATACATATTTCAAATGAGGAATCTTGTAAATGATACTAAGCTCTCTGCTATGTTGGTCCATGTGAAATTTAGAAAGAGAACCAGACAAATAAGGAGAAGAACTAAGCCTGTTATTTTTGCAAGAGAAAAATTACGAGGTAATTTACTGATGGCTTTAAGAAACCAAAAGTCTTTTAGGTGGATAGCAACACATATTTCTTCTCCTCCTCCTCGTTCTTCTTGTTCTTGTTCTTCTTATTCTTGTTTTATTGTTGTTGTTCTTGCTTTGTTGTTGTTCCTCCTCCTCCTCCTCCTTCTCCTCCTCCTCCTCCTCTTCTTCTTCTTTCCCTTCCTCTTCCCCTCCCCTCTGCCCTCCTCTCCCCCTCCGCCCTCCCCCTTCTTCTCCTTCCCCTCCTCCTCCTCCTCCTCCTCCTCCTCCTCCTTCTCCTCCTCCTCCTCCTCCTCCTCCTCCTCCTGCCTCTGGACAGGCAGTGTCTTAGGGTTTCTACTACTGTGACAAAACATCATGACTAAAGAGAAAGTTGAGGAAAAATGTTTTATTCAGCTTACATTTCCATATTGGTTTTTTTCTTTTTTCTTTTTAATGAACAAACAAAAACAACAAGAACAAACCCCTGTTGCCTCCCCCCTCCCCATGCCTGCCACCCCACCCTCTCCCACTTATCAGCCCTGTCATTCCCCTACACTGGGGCACAGAACCTTCACAGGGTCAAGGGCCTCTCCTCCCATTGATGACCAACTTGGCCATCCTCTACTATACACATGCTGCCAGAACAATCAGTCCCACCATGTATAGTCCTTGGTTGGTGGTTGAGTCCCTGGGAGCTCTGAAGGCATTGGTCAGTCCATATTGTTGTTCATCCCAAGAGGCTGCAAACCCTTTAACTCCATTGGTTCCCTCTCTAACTCCTTCATTGGGGACCCTGCACTCAGTTCAATGGATGGCTGTGAGCCTCTATTGGTGTTTATTACTGAAGGAAGTCAGGACAGGAACAGAGCAGGATCTTGGAGGCAGGAGCTGATGAAGAAGCCATGACTGGCTTGCTTTCTCTGGCACATTCTGTCTGCTTTCTTATAGGAAGGACCCCACCCCAGAGTCGGAATCACCCACAATGAGCTGGGCCTTCCCCAATTTATAACCAATTAAGAAAATGCTTCAGAGCTGGGCAGTGGTAGCGCATACCTTTAATCCCAGCACTTGGGAGGCAGAGGCAGGTGGATTTCTGAGTTCGAGGCCAGCCTGGTCTACAGAGTGAGTTCCAGGACAGCCAAGGCTACACAGAGAAACCCTGTCTCGAAAAAAAGAGAAAAGAAAAGAAAAGAAAAGAAAAGAAAAGAAAAGAAAAGAAAAGAAAAGAAAAGAAAAGAAAAGACCTCAGAGTTGGATCTTAAGGAGACATTTTCTCGATGAAATTCCCCTCCTTTCAGATAGCTCTAGTTTATGGGTCAAGTTGACATAAGACTAGCCAGAACAGGGTGAAAATCAAGTTCTCTATGCATTTGCCTATGTAATGGATTTCTTGATAGATTCTGAAGTTTTAGCAGAATGAGATTGAAGTTTTCATATTGAGCTTTTAAAAATGAGCCAGTGTGCTGTGTGAGGTCACTTCCATTGACTACAGAGGGCATAGTAAATGCTATGTAACTCTAGAAGCCTTCCAAACAATAATTTTATTGTACTGTTTCTTTTTTTCTAGAAATTTTCTGAGTTCCTTAAGCATTGACAAAACTGAAGTAGGCATTTCTTATTAGATAACATTCTTTCATTACTAAATTCTCTATTATCTATCAATCATATATCTCTCTATTTAATCTATCATCATTTCTGTTTATATTCCTATGTACATGTACATGTCTGTATAAATATGCACACACATAAGTGTACAAGTGGATGGAGATTAGTAATCAGTGAGAGATATCATCTATAATCATTGTCTATACCATTTTTTGGGACAGGTTTTCTCACTGACTCTAGAGTTTATTGATTTGGACTGACTGTTCATCAAGCTCCAGAAGTCTTATGTCTTTGCTTTCTAAAACCTGTGTTTAATGTATTCTTTTCAATGCCTAGCTGCTTACATGGATGCTGTGAATCCAAATTCAGTTTATCTATCAGCTATCTATCTATCTATTTATCTATCTATCTATCTACCTATCTATTTATCATCTATCATTTATCTATCTACCATGTATCTATTATTTATCTATTTATCATCTATTATCTATCATCTGTCTACCATCTATCTATATATATCTATCATCAATCATCTATCATCACTTTATTGATTGACCTATCTTCCAAAGACCTTTTAGTAAATGCTTTAGCCAATTATTGCTTTGTTCCTCTTAGAAAATACATTTCTCTAGAACCTAACATATTAATGTAATCTCTGAACTCAATACACATATATACATTGTTACGCACATGTACACACACACACACACACACACACACACACACACA
>JADRCC010518212.1:0-12177 GCA_019843855.1 Hylomyscus alleni
TGTGTGTGTGTGTGTGTGTGTGTGTGTGTGTGTGTGTGTGTGTACATGCACTTAGTCCTATGAACTTGCCTCTTAGAAGCACTTTGATGGTGTTCTACACATTTAGGCATGTTGTATATTTTCATTGAATTCCAGAAAGTCTTTAATTTCTTTCTTATTTCTGCTTTGACTCAGTAGTCATTCAGTAGAGAGTCTTTCTGTTTCCATGAGTTTGTAAACTTTCTGTTATTGTTGATATCCAGCTTTAATTCATAGTGGTCTGATAGAGTATAGGGAATAATTTCAATTTTCTTATATTTGTTGAAACTTGCTTTGTAACCACATATGTTAGATCCGTTTGGTTTATAATGTCTGTTAGCTTCCGTATTTCTCCGTTTAGTTGTCCTGGATGACCTGTCTATTGATGAGAGTAGGATGTTGAAGTTTCCCACTATTTGGAGTCTGTGACCCAGTGTGTGAGGGTCAATATATGATTTAAACTGTAGTAGTGTTTCTTTTACAAATTTGAATGCCCTTGTATTTGGGGCATAGTTGTTAAGAATTGATTGAAATGTCACCTTAGTAGATTTTTTTATTTGATGAATATGTAGTTTCTTCCTCAGCTTTTTTGATTAATTTTAGTTTGAGTCTATTTTGTTAGATATTAAAATATCTAAAGCTTGCTTCTTAGGTCCATTTGCTTAGAATATCTTTCCCCAACCCTTTACCCTGAGGTAATCAATGTCTATCTTTGATGTTCAGGTGTTCTTGAGTGCAGCAGGATGGATCCTGTTTTTGCATCCATTCTGTTAGTCTGTGTCTTTTTTTTCTTTTTTTTTAAAGGTTTATTTATTATTATATATAAGTACACTGTAGTTGTGTTCAGATGCACCAGAAGAGGGTGTCAGATTTCATTACAGGTGGTTGTGAGCCACCATGTGGTTGCTGGGATTTGAACTCAGGACCTTCAGAAGAGCAGTAAGTGCTCTTACCCGGTGAGCCATCTCACCAGCCCAGTCTATGTCTTTTTATTGGGAAATTGAGACCATTGATATTGAGAGATATCAATGACCAATGATTGTTGATTCCTCATTGTTGATTATTTTGCTTGCTGATGTGAGATTATTTATTCTCTATTTTCATGGGTGTAGTTTTAACCTGCCTAGGTTAGAGGGATTTTTTCCCCCTGTAGGGCTAGATTTGTAGATGTTTACATTTGACTTTATCATGGAATATCTTAATTTCTCCATCTATGGTGATTGAAAGTTTTGCTGGTTGACATTTGTGGTCTGTAACACATCTACAACAGTCTTCCATGACTGAAATCCATGACAAGAAATACCTGCCAGGTACCATAGTGAAGTCAACTTGAAGAGTGACTCTCCCTTCCCTTAGTCTGAAGAGCTAGAGGCTCTGATTGCAGAAAAGGGCAGAGCATGGTTCACGAAATAGAAGCCACTATGTGGCTTAGTATGGTCTACAGAAGGAGTTCCAGGATGGCCAGGGCCACACAGATAACCTTTGTCTCGGGGAGAAAAAAAAAGATCATTGAGACTGGGGTTATTTTGACTAAATTATTGAAATCTGGTGTATATTTTATTTTTACAGCATATTTTAGTATGGACCAAGTATAATTTGGCCAGTACTTTTTAACACATGCTATTTGAATAGTGCAAGGCAAGGCTAGAAAGTGCACCCAGCAGCCTGCCCTTGGGACGCTCTCACTTGCCTTTCTGGCACGTTCTGATTGCTAGTGCCCCCCTTCAGGTAAATGTCCTGTGCCCTACTTAGTCTCTGAGCCTCTGGTGTTTTCTCTGCAGTAGACTCTAGTCACTGTAGTCAGGCTTCCCTTTTTAAAGCTCTATCTGATCTTATTAGATAGTGCTATGCCTATAAGTAAAATCCAGAACCCTTACATGTAAAGATTGTGTGTGCGGCCTGCCTCCGTCCTGATGCCATTCTTCTTCCTAACATTGCTGCGTTGCTTTCCAGTTTGCAGGGCCTTTGACATACTGGATCTGACTGACTTCTCACAGCCGCCATATGAGATAGGAAGACCAGAACAAGGGAACCATTTATTCATATTACTTAGGTGGAAAAATAGACCTGAGGAACTTAGGAGGTTTTCTAAGGTACTCCTAATAACAGCAGAACAGGCTGGAAACTCATGTCTTTGGGGAATCTTTTCAGTTCTGTTTCTTGCTAAATTCTTTTCCTTTTTTCTTTGTATTGCAATGGCATTGACAGCTTGTCAAGGCTGCTGTGTCTTTTACTTTTTTCTGTGCCTATACACGTTATTTCCTCCCTGCATGTCAACAGAGCCACTGTTAGAATCCTGTCCTTCCCTGGGTACTCTGGGTAAAATCCACTTAACACATGCCAGTCATTCCTTGGATCTAATTTGTAGTTTCCAGTACACATTAACGTGTGTTTGCTTGTTTAGCAGATGTTTCGCTCATTAGAGTGTAGGACTGAATTCTTTTCTAGTGGAAGACTGACTGACTGACACATTTAGGTATTCTTGCAGTGGCTCATATTACCTCCCTTCCATAGGTCCATGAAAAGCCTTTCTACTTCATTTAGTCTTTATTAAAACTATGAAATTGTGAATTCAATTTTAATTTATATGTATGGACAAGCTCACCCAAACTCAAACATGCTTTGATACCTTGATATCTAAAATTCTGTTTCTTGTAATATCTAGCACAAACATTTCCTATATTGTATGTTCTGGAGCCACTGTGTACTCTACAAGACATGATAGATAGTTGTTCAAGAGTAGTTAATCTAAAAGCACTAAAACAACAATTTAGTTAGTGTTTAGGTTGGCACCGTAGAAAGAAGGTCCAGGGAAATCTAATATGACATCCCTGAAATATATCTGAAGCTGAAGCCTGAAGAATGAGTGGATCTCAAAGAGTTAACAGCTGGTGATCAGGGGAGTGTGGCAGAAGGCATGGAGGTGATCAGGGGAGTGTGGCAGAAGGCATGGAGGTGATCAGGGGAGTGTGGCAGAAGGCATGGACTTGTAAACAGCACACAAACTGTGTTCAAGACAGAAACGGCTGGGCCAGGCTTTGAGGCACACGCCTTTTTATCAGAGCACTTGGAAGGCAGGAAGATCTCTGTGAATTCGAGGCTATCCTGGTGATTTCCAGGATCGCCAGAGCTACACAGTGAGACCCTGTCTCAAGAAAACAAAAAGCAGGGAATCGCTGAAGGGCGAAGGGTGTTGAATGTTGTGATTCACTTCTCTGAAAGATAACTGTGAGGAGCAAGCACTAGCTCTTGCAGGAGTTAAAGCTGAAGTGGGTGTAAAGAGGCCAGATTTGTCAGGTGAAGTCAGAGGTGACTTAGGCCATTGTAGAGGTGGATTCCTGAGATGCCGGGCAGGCCTGTCACAAGGGCTCAGTTGATTCATTTAGAGATCAGGAAACTTGAATTTCTAGCATGGACCTGCACAGCACTGCTTGCTGAGGAGAACGAGTGCAGGGTTGGTCTGGGGCTGAGGACATTGGCTTCAGTTTTTAACATTCTAGCTTTAAGGAGTTGCTGGAGGAGGTTGATTTTGTCTTTAAGAAAGCTGTTGGTACCACTTGTTGTTGTTTGTTGTTGTTGCTGGGAATCAGATTTGGAGGGACCAGGTGACTTGCCTGAGAACTACAAAGCCAGGAAAAGACTGAACCTGGACTTGGGATTGTGTGTGAACTATTTAAGCTGTGGGGGACCAGATGTTGTTGGCTGTATCTAATATGCAGGATATCTAATATGCAACCCCTGTGGAAGGGTCATTCAGCCCACAGGTTGAGAACTGCTGATGAAGAGTGTTACCCTCCCTCCTGCTCCTTCAGCTTTAGTACTGCTTGACATTACTCAAAAGCACATATGGAGCAGAGTGACGTGCTAGAGAGGGAAGGGCATAAGCAACTGGGCAATATCTTTAAAAAGGAGTTAAGTTGGAGGCAGAATGAGGCAGCTAGTGGAGAGAGGTAGTCAGGAATGAAAGGCACTAACACGACAAATTGTGCATATAGTGAAAAGGCTGAGGAGTCTATCGTAGGTTCTTGAAGGGCTGAGGGAATGATGTGGCAGAGGGACAATAAAATGGCATGATCGTAGTTGGTGACAGTACTTGCTAGTCAGTTTGTTTCTGTAACCCAAGCTTGAGGCAGTGTACCTATTAAGGTGCCAAGTGTCATGGATAACACACTCATACACAAAGACAGTTGGAAGTATTCCAGATAGGGAATCCAACTGAAATTTCTGGACAAGGAAAACTTCCACTTGATCAAGAGTGCACTGAGGGAAGAGCAGACCATAGCCAGGAAGTGCATTTGTTATACCAGAACAAGTTCTAAAGGAAACTCTAGAGAGTGCATGTTTGAGGGGAAATCTCTACTCTTAAGGTTAAAATTAAGTGGAATGTGAGCGTTGATGCTACATTTTAATGGAGAAAATAACTGCAAATTTTTTTTTCTTCTGACCATCATGTCAAACTACTTTGTTCTCTCCTTCGCTTCCTCCCTCATATTTTAACCCACTAAGGTCTTCCTTCCAAATATATGCTCAGACTTGAAACTAAAATGACCTAAAGTTTGGCTATTCTTTCCATCTACCAGGCCTAACATAGACATTTCTTCTTCCTTCAATTCATTGATCATTTTTCCTTTTTTAAGCTCTTAATTTAAAAAAAAAATAATAATAATGCAACTGTATTTACATGGTGTAGGCGAGGACACAGTAAAACACCAAATTAGACCATTCTATTGGTAGAAAGAAAGGTTTGTTGGGGATCAGACTACCGAGCTTATTTCTTGGGGATAGAGAGAAGAGAAAAAATGGCAGAAAAGCAAGCGACTTTTATATGACATCCAGCAGAGTGGGTGGGGTCTTTGATCTGACACAGGCTGTGCAGATTGACAGGAACAAGATGCCCTGTCTGAAGTAGTTGACCTTTGGGGTAGGGTCAAGGGAGGTTCCTGGTAATTTAAGGGAAGTTCTTGGTAGGCAGAAACCCACCTTTAGGTCTCTGTTTAGTCGATAACATCTGTTTACCAGGCCAAAGTCCTTCTGTTTAAAGTGATGTCTTCACTGCCCATGAAGGCAGGGGCAGGGTGGAGGGAACACCTAACACCTGACAGCCTGTTCTCTACCATACCTGCCCTAGCCTATGGTTGGTTGGGTGATTGGTTTTGTGTTTACTTTTGGTTTTAGTGGAACCTGTAGTGGCTGGTCATGGTCAGCTGATCTTAGCCCATGCCCCTAGCAGTCTTCTTTAGTAGATAATGTATACTTGCTTTCAGCTTTGAAGCCCTGTTCATGCCACAGCTCAAATGCAATCCAGACCAACTTGACTCAGTGATAGACTTCATGCTATGCAAGGTCATAGATTCAGTCCCCACCACTCAAAACCTACCAGTGTTTCCTAGTTCAAATGAATCTTCTGAGTTTTGATAGGGATGTGGAAAGCCAGTTTCCTTCCAGAATCAAGAACAAGATAAAATGGCCATTCTCAGGAATTCAGACCCAGCTTGCATTGGATGAAGGATGTTGTGGGTACACTGAAGAAGGCAGTAGAGCAGTTAGAACCAAAGAGTCTTGACAAGCCTTATTTGAGAGACCCATTTCTGACACAGGGGGCTAGTAGTCCCTGGGGTTTGAACCAAAACTACAAGTTTTCCTCATCCACTTATTTGTATCCTGATTGCCTGGCAGCGTCTGTTTAATAATATTCCCTGTTGGAGAAAGATGAGATAATAGGCCCTATAGAACATTTCAGGGAAGCGCCTGACTATATGGTTATACTGCAGGTCATACTCCTGTTAAATGTTATGACTAATGACCTAGTTAGTACTTACTTTTGCATACAGGATGAGCCTCTGAGGAATTTTACAGAGACAAACTGGTGAATCTGCATTATTATAAGTTCACCACTGAATCAGCTCCCAGCCCTGCTTGGTCTATCGAGTTTTTCCTTTAACCATCTCCAATGTCTTGTCAATGTTTTGTTTTCTTTCTCTTTCTTCCTTCTATCCTGCATCACTCTCTCCTGGGTCCCACGTCTTCTTTGATGTCTTCCTCTCTGTGACCCAAAGATCAGCCAGTAAAAAGCAGTCTCACCTGTCCAGGTAAGAGGAATGCCTCTTGGGGAGAAAAGATTCCCCTCTTCATATTTTTAAATTTGTGTAGAGTGGTGGTGGTAGTAATGTTGACTGGTTGTGGAATAGGGAGTACTATTTTGTTTTCGAGACTCACCGTTTACTCCAGGCCAGTCTAAAAAGTGTTATATATAGCCCAGACTGCCTTGAGCTCAGCAGTCTTCCTGCCTCAGCCTCCAAAGGCCAGGATGACAGCTGTCTGCCACTACCTCTGGCTCTTCTGAATAGTTAACATCTTCACACAGCTCAGAAGTAACCACAACAAAGAGCATGCTGAGAGGTCTCCAGCCCAGTGCCTGTTCCTTAGCCAACCCCTTCCCACTTCAGAGAAACCACTGTTGTTTCTCTTATATGCTGCAAAAATGTGACAGATGTTATATAATAAATATGCAAACATATCATCTTTTCCTTTTTTATCTACTGCTTTAAATGTCCACACAGTTCTCTTCTTTTCCCTTAATAGCATCATAGAAATCATTCTTTATACACGGTTTTATAAGGGCAAGTTCTGCATTGTTCTGTAGATATGAGATCATGGTTTCTAGTATTCTGCCATTGTGCACAGTAATTCTGTGCATAAGCTTCCACTTAGTCACTAACTACAGCTAAGATGGGAGCCGCCCCTTCCTGAGGGCAGCAGCTACTGATTCTGGAGCTGTGAACTTGTGCATGTTCTAAAAAGTCACGCCACAACAGTGTTCTGAGTTTGTGTCCTGTTCCTGTATCTTCCCTAATTAAAGAAGAGATCAAAAAGGAATGTGTTGGCTGGTAAAATGTGGTGCATAGAAGGCTGAGGGTCTTAACCTCTGAACAGTGTGCCAGAGGCCAGCTCTGGGGGAGGGCTGATTGTGAGGTTGGAGTACATGGTCACCAGCAGAGCAGCTTCCTAGTCTTCACTCGTATCCAGAAGATGAATGGCTTTTCAGAAGCTCAAGCTGTTGGCATGCTCCTGGTCTTTAAAGATCAAGAGTCCAAGTTGCCATTTCCCTAGTTCCTTAATACCAAATGTTCAGGCACCATCTTAGAGAGGTAAGACTTTCAGGGACAAAGAGATGAAGTCATTCAGTGCTCTGCTGTGTTCATGGAGGCCTCTGTGTGTCTGGCCCACCATGTCCTTCCAGTCTCCTCTTTTGCAAATCATCACCCAAAGCTAACTAGCTGTTTGTTTTTCTTGCATTCATTTTTCTCTGCTGCTCCGTTCTGTTCCATCAGCCCCATTGCATCCTGGTAAGACCCAGAAAGCACATGTATGTTTGTGCAATCTTCCTGCTGTTGTCTCTTTGTTGTCTGACTCTACAAATATATTTCTCTTCACACCCTGCTGAGTATTAAAGAGACCACACTTGCTCGTCCAGTCAGGAGTCCAGATAGGTGGTACTGCCAGCAGTGTAGAACACATGACTAATCTCCTATTGGGATGGACCAGGTTACAAGGTGGGCGGGTTATCTTTTTTGTTTAAGACTCTGGGCCCCATTAAACAGAGCCTCCTTCCACTGGTCCCTCCCTGCTCAGTTCACTAATGTGTTTCCTTTACTCCTTCTCCAGGTTAAGTAGCCTGTCTTCTCTGGGAGATTCTACACCTGAACGCACATCCCCTTCTCACCACCGCCAGCCTTCTGACACCTCTGAGACAGCAGGTAACTACCTGGTGGCATAGCAGCACATAGACACTGATGTGTACCCCTAAGAGAAATCCTGTACAGTCATGTGTAAAACACCTAACTTTATGTTGAGCACATAATATATGTTATCAGGTTTTATGTCAGGAGATTTATAGCATTTACCTCCTTATGCCAACCTAGGAAGTGGGTTTTATATACTTCTTTTGTAGCTAAGGAAACTGAAGTAGAGAGAAAAGTTAGGAAAGTTGCCGACCTCACACTTCTTGGAGACGGCATTGAGGCTTGGAACAGTTGTGCTGTAACTCTAGGCCCACACCTCTGTCATCCCAGAGTGCTGTCACATATGCGCAGTGTCCAGTAAAGATCCACAGCAAAGACAGTGGCATATACTATGCATGAATAGTGATAGCATAAAAGGGTTTCTCCTGGCATTTCATTTCCTCTATTTGACAAGCAAACAGCCCTAAATCACCTTCATGATTTCCATCTCTGTAGCACCAGTCAACAAACTTGCTTTCCCATTTGCTGTGGTCACTGAGTAGAACAGTGTAAAATCTTCAGTCAACACAGAGGTCTGCTTATCATTACTATAGTCTTGAGGAGCACAGCTAGACATAGCTCCGTCCCTTCTTCAATCAACCTCATCCATACAGGCCTAAAGGGACAACTATTTCAGCACTTCAGAGAAGGGTCACTTCTCATATGGACTACAGAGTCACTGAGAATGCTATATATTAGAGCAGTATATGTGGACAGGGTGAATCTGGGGAATTGGATTAGTCTTGGAAAGCATCTTTAAAAAGCCATTGGCTGGCTTGGATGCACTGGCTTTCCAGTGAGACTGCCTGCCCAAATTCCTGTCTCCCACTCCAACAGGTCTTGTTCAGCGCTGTGTCATCATCCAAAAGGACCAGCATGGCTTTGGCTTCACAGTTAGTGGAGATCGAATCGTGCTGGTGCAGTCTGTGCGCCCTGGTGAGTGTCATGACCCTCCTGTCAAGAGTGGACAGCTCTTTAAAGGCTTTGTGTGTGTGATAGTAAGTACTACACGACTTGGAGAATGTTTAAATGGGGGATCCTAAGGGAAAGGTGAATGAGTTAGCCTAGAATTCTTGGTTGCATCACAGAGGCCAAGTGGTAAAGTACTTTGTGATGCACACACATACATACACAATAAAAAAAAAAAAGTGCTATATGTGGAAGTCTACTAGCAAATAACTTGAAATTAGAGAGGAAGTAGCTATCTTACCTGAATATATAAACATCAGGTTACTTCTAATAACTAGTAATTTAAAAATGTTAAACTCGAGCTGGGTATTGTAGCACACACATTTAATCCCAGTACTTGAGAGGCAGAAGCAGGTGGATGTCTCTATGTATTTAGGGTCAACCTGGTCTGTATATTGAGTTCCAGGGTAGCCAAGGCTACATACTGAGACCCTGTTTGACAAAAACAAAACAAACAAGCAAAACCACCAAGTACTTGGGCACACACCTTTAATCCCAGCACTTGGGAGGCAGAAGCAGGCCAGTCTCTGAGTTTGGAGGTGGCCTAGTCTACAAAGTGAGTTCCAGGACAGCCAGGGCTATACAGAGAGACACAAACTTGAAAAACAACAACAACAACAATAATAATATCAACAACAACAATATAAAATCTACCCACAGAGGCCAGAAGAGGGCATGAGATTCCCTGGAACTGAAGTTACAGGCAGTTACAGTTGGTGCCCAGAACAGTGAATGGTTCTGGACACCAACCTAGGGCTTCTGCAAAAGTAGCAAGTGCTATTAACCACTGAGACATCTCTCCAGCCTCAAATAATACATTTTAGATGAGGGCAATTTTAGTTCCCAAATTGAAAGCTAAAGTGAAAGGTAGACTTGACATACTAGGAGCATCTAGATATACTTTGCAAGGGGTTTAGCAGATAAATACAACTTAAAAGATTTAATGATCATCTTGGGACAAATTTACAAAATATAATGTTTATGCTTCTCATTAACTTGTTTTTGTTGTAGTGTTCTTGTGCTTCTTGGATATAAATTAAGGTTAAGAGTAGAAGCTATTTACAACCATATAGTGAACCAAAACTGTGTACCGTCCAGTAGAAAAGGTTGAGAGCATGGTCCTCTGAGCTCCTCAGCTGACATCAGAAGGCCTTAATATAGTCTACCTCAAATGAAGAGACTATCAGTGGATTGAAAATCTGTTCAGTAGAATGTTCTATTATTATCTCTAATGATAAGAACCTGGAGAATTATCTTTATGAACTTCTCAAGAATTATAAGCCACCAGTTTGAAAGCTATTGTTTTAATCCACTTCTCTAATTCTTCTTATTACTTTACTAACTATATTCAATACAGTAAAATTGTGTTTCCCATGGGATAGTAAGAAGTAATTCTTATCTGATCTTAAAACATTCAAATAAAGCAGAAGTATACTCTGTCAGAGCCTAGTCGTACCTGTGCCCCACATTAGTTGGCTGTCTGAACTCTATTCTCCGAGCAAAGCAGCAGGTGTGAGCCAGTGTAGTCCACTCCAGATTAAAAGGCCTCATGTTGCTGGAGCAGAATTGGATGTCCACCCAGGATTTGATGTTCTGATACAGTGGTCTAAGGGGGACTGTGGTATAGTGTTGATCGAGTGGCTATAGGACTCTGCTGACCCAGCTCTTCTCCCCTCAGGAGGCGCAGCCATGAGAGCTGGTGTGAAAGAGGGTGACCGGATCATCAAAGTGAGTAAACTTGGCCTCTCCCTCATCTTACAGTGGTAGCAGGTTCAGGAGCTGCCTAGTGCGGTGGTCTATCTCATACTCCATTTCATTTCTAACTCTCAGGCAGCCACTAGATGGGGTAGTACCATACATGGCAGGGAAGTGGGATGAAGATGGCCAGCTTCTGTGTTCTCAGTTCTTCAAGTTCTCTGACCTTGAAGTGTTCTGGAATCAGTTTTATTTATCCCTATTTCACAAAAGACAAAAAATAGGGTTAAGAGGAAGCAGCTATGGCTAGTGAAGGACCCAAACCCTCGGGTTCTTACCTTAGTCTGTCTTCCACAGTGTTGGCATGAGATATAGGATTCTGGATATGAGTCTGTCTTTGCAGAGTGGAGTCCTGGCTACATTGAAGAAATCCTAGCAGCAGAAACTTCAACCCCTCTAGTAAGGAATAAACCCATAGGGCTTGATATACACAGGTGTAGCTGAAAAAGTCAGGGAATGGAGATCATGGGTCTTATCCCTGAAAACTTAGAAGCCAGTAGGAACAAACTGATAATGTAAATTTGAGTAAACAAGTAGCCAGAGGTAACTGAAAAGCACTGGAAAATAGCCTATGGAAATGACATTTTCAACTTGGAAAAAGGTTCACACTACTAATACTCAATGCTATTTGTCTCTCCAACAGGTAAACGGCACCATGGTGACCAATAGCTCGCACCTGGAGGTAGTGAAGCTTATCAAATGTGAGTTGTTTAGAGCCTAACAACTAAAAAAAAAAAGTAGCCAGGCGGTGGTAGCGCACGCCTTTAATCCCAGTACTTGGGAGGCAGAGGCAGGCGGGTTTCTGAGTTCGAGGCCAACCTGGTCTACAGAGTGAGTTCCAGGAGAGCCAGGGCTACTCAGAGAAACCCTGTCTCAAAAAACAAAACAAAACAAAACAAAACAAAAAGTAGAAGACTTGGTGGACTTTGGGACAAATTGGAAGGTTTACTGACTCAAGAGGCGTCATTTATAGACACTGAGACATCTTTAGTCTTAACATGAGTGATCAACTTAAGTTGCTGCAAACCCCTAGCATGATGTCAAGTAGATGCTATTCATCTTCACTTTTACCCTCCTGACCATATCCTACTAAGACCTCTTCATTTAATTGTCATCTGTTCCATTCACGTTCTACCTATGGAGGCAGAAGAGAGGCAAAAAATTCTAGCCAGGAATATCTGCCAAGTGAGTCTATACAGATAGTCAGATAGACAGAATACCGAGGAAGTAAATGAGTATGGGAAGCCTTGGGGGAGTGGAAGGCTAGAATATAGAGGGCCTGTTGTGTACTAGGCAGGCAGTGTGCTGCACTTTCCATTGGTTCCGTTTAATGAGATAAAGAAGGAAGCTGGGCATGGTAGTGCACCCATACAATCCTGGTACCTAGATGGAGGCTGGAGAATCTCAAGTTTAAGGCCATTCTCAGCTACATTGAAAGACTACCTCAAAAAAGCAAAAAAAAAAAAAAAAAAAAAAAAAAAAAGGGGGCAGTTTGGGTGAGATGGCTCACTGGGAGTATTTCCAGAGATATTTACAGTTGAGATTTTAGTTGGGGTCTCTATGTGAAGAATGTGGTTGGTGCAGGGCAGGAGGATAGAAATTAGCAAATGGCTAGAACTTTAAAAATGAGATTTTAGTCAACAGGTTCATGAGG
>JADRCC010518268.1:5947-17345 GCA_019843855.1 Hylomyscus alleni
TCCTTCCTTCCTTCCTTCCTTCCTTCCTTCCTTCCTTCCTTCCTTCCTTCATGATAATTGGGAAAGTATTTTTAAAAAGGACAGAGGAAGATAAAACATTCAGGGTGGAAAAAGAAAGTTATCCTTCTAGGATTTTTAATTCATTCACTTTCAAGATAATTTTACCCACGTGAAAAATTCCCATTTATCATCTTATTTTAATGTATTAAGGGAGTGACATTAAATGTCACTATTTGTTGCAAACACCAACACTGAATCCTTACAGAGGATTTTTTTTAATTACATAAAACCAAAAGTTAATGGAAACATTTACCTAGTATTTTCAGACAAACCAAACACACAGTGAATATGGACAGGCTGACAAAAATCTTGGCTGCAAATACCTAGTCTCTAGAGTGGGGTGACTGGGAATTGGGGAAAGTAGAGAGAAAAATCCTCACAGTAAGATTTGCATTTTAAAGAGTAAAGTAGGTTAATATATATTTCTAATTTTTTCATTTTTGTATATGTTTTATAGGTTTGCATGTATGTACATCTGCATGTGGGGTCTGAGGTTGGCGTCAGGACTCCTCCTCAATCACTGTTCTACCCTAGTCCATGAAGCATTGTTACTCAACCAATGCAAGAACATATCAGAACGGCTAGTCTCACCAGCCAGCTTGTACTGGGGATGCCCTGTCTCCTCCTTCAGAGGCAGGAATTACAGGTGGGCCACACCATCCACTCAGCATATAAGTGGGTTCTGGTGTTCTAGGGATCTGAACTCTGGTCCTCATGCCTGAGGAGTAAGTGTTTAGCCACTAAATAGTCTTTCCAACCACAATAAGTATTTCTATTTAAACATGAGGTTCTTCCCTTGTGGGACCATTTCTTGGGGTTTTTAAACCATTTCCTTCTTGATCCAAATCTAGACATAGACATATTCAGAGTCAGCATTTTTGACATTATTGTGTGAGAAGATCATCTGCACAGACAAATTAAAGATCTCCTCTCAAAGACAGGGGCATGGTATACAAGGCCTCTGGGGTAAAAGATGAAGGAGTTATCTGGGCTGAAGTCTGCCACTCCAGATGGAACAGAGGAATGAGGTGTGGTGAGAATGCTTAATGGGAAGAGGAACCAAAGATTTACTTAAGTCCACAGTTGCCCAAGACCAGTTCTTCTCTGGGCAATTGCTGACTTTCGTTTGTTTTGTTTTTTTGGTTTTTGTTTTTTGTTTTGTGGGAGGTTGTGAGCCACCATGTGGTTGCTGGGATTTGAACTCACAACCTTAGGAAGAGCAAACGGTGCTCTTACCCACTGAGCCATCTCACCAGCCCAGCAATTGTTGACTTTCATTACAGGTTGTAATCTCCTTTTCTCCCAGGAGTTCACTCCTACCTGACAGCCTACCCCTGTCAGGGCTGACACATATTATAATCAATGACTTAGACAAGAATATTCATAGACCACTGTCTAGATGTTGTGATGACCTACAGCTCAGACGAATAGATAATTTCCTGGCTACTATAATAGGGATCTAAAGAATGGGAAGAGACAAAAACTGAGATTTAATTTTAAGGGCTAGTCTTGTTGGTATGTGCTCATAGTCATAGAACTCAGGGGCTAAGGAAGGAAAAGCATAAATTTAAAGCTAGCTTGGGCTACATAGTGTCTCAAAAAATATCAAGGGGTAAATATAAATTCTGGCACACAAGCAGAACCTATATCCCCAACACTCCAGAAATTAAAAAGCTCAAATCTCCCCTCCTCTCAGGACTGACTGTTAATAAACACAGAGTTTAGGGTTAGAGGATGGGACCATATATTAAAAATGTCATGAGCCATATAAATAAGAGGATAACCAGAAGTTCAAAAGCTATAGCAAATGCAGAATGGCTGAAGGAACGTTCATGTTTACCCAGATATTAGAAAAGTAGGTAAAGATATGAGTACCACTGCCAGTCATGTTAAAAGCTGCACATGCAGTATGAAGAAACACATACGTCCAGCATGAACAGAGCAGCATGTAGAGCAAGGAAGTAGCTTTAGTTGTTAGAAATGCAACAGAAGAGAATCCGTGAGATGCTTTAATAATTAACTAGTCCAAGCTACTATAACACTGCGATCTATGAACACAAAGAGATCAAGCAACATAGTACGTGGAATCAGATGAAGATCTTGATATTTGGCTCATTCTGACCCATTATAAAATAATAATTTTAATTGGTTCGAAGTACTATTCTAAGAAGAGTACCTATGACCACCATGGTAGGTTTCAAGGATTCCAGGTGAGCTGTACAAGCTTCTAGATGACTCTCTAACAAATCCTGAGCTAAAACTTGAGAAACCATCGATCCGTTGAACAGGCAGTCTGGCAGTGGTGGTGGCAGCAGTTGTTTCCAGAAATACAGGAAAGAAGGGGTCCTGAGGCTAGTTCTTTAAGTAGGGAGTAGCTAGACACATGTCTGCATTTTGTCTTTTTCTGTCGTCACTGTTGTTAGTCCTCACCATCCAGTCCTTTGTAGGGTAGTAGCTGAATTAGATGCTCATTGTTTGCCTTTAGGCCAACTTTGCTCTGATAGCATGGTGGCCAAATTAAACAGAAAGTGTTGCTTCCAATCACAACAATGAGTCATTGACAGCATCAATATGGCATGATCACAGGGTCAAAGACTTTTGCAGCATTCTCCTCATCTGCCTCTTAGTGGATAGAAGAAGTGGCAAGATTTCCTCCTCAATCAATGCCAGAGATGGCAAAGAGACAAAAGCAGCCATGCTTCTCTCTCTAAGGGTTAAAGGATGAGCAAGAATGACTTTCAGAAAAGCTTATCCCACAACAGAGAAAGTCCTTGATCTCCCTGTCACGATCTTCTCTGAAACTGCTTCTCATTCATAACTAACATAAGACTAGAAAGAACAGTTGATGTTCCAATGAAAGAACTGCATCCCAAACAGATCATGGTGTGCCAGATTTAACAGAATCAAAGAGGGGCCCCATGCTAAGTGAAACAGACCAACTGTGCAAGTCCAGGAAGGGAAAAGGAATGGCTTCGCAGTGCGCACAAAAATAGTAAAAGGTTTTCACTGACTTCAACTTCAGCTTAACACTATGGTCATTAAAAAAGAAAGTTAAAGTGTTTGGTGCTGCCCTGAATGGGTGTAGAATCTAGAACAAGGACAATGGAGCTGTCTATAATGAACTGATACCAATCATACCAAGAGAATTGTATGCTGTGTGGGCATCCTTCAGAATAAGTATAGAGAAGAAGAAGAAAAAAAAAGGTCATTTTTCAGGAAACAATAACCAAGATGAAAGAATAAAAACCCTTACACGAGACTAGCCAAAGAAACTGGAGATGTTTTAGTCCTTAGAAAAGAAACTCCTCAAAGACAAAAGCCCTGACTTCAAACACTCGGAGTGTAATTAGATCTGTCCTGTGGGTCTCCAAGGGCTGAAAGCCACACAGGTGTGGAAAGCTGCAGCAACTGAGGAAAAGAAAGAGCTCTAAAATATTCTGCCCTGCTGGAACAGAATCAGAAGTCCAAGAGATCAATGAGCTGCTCATTGCCAAAGGGGTTCAAAGAAAGTCTGAATCAAATTTTACACAAAGGATTCAAAATTTTGTCACAGAGTCTTGATGACCCATCGGGTCCTTTCCATCCAAAACAAACTGATTCTAACAAGATCCTGTGGCAAGCAGTGGGCATGCAGCATGGAGAAGTCTTATGAAGACACTCCCTGCTCTGCTGGAGGGTAAATTGTAAGGATGGTAGCCATACAGCCTGATGTCACTGGAATACAAAGGGGAATGACTCCCCTGCTCTCTTTCTATCCCCCTCCATCCTCTGACATCCATGTACATGGAAGATGAAGAGTGAAGTGCCACGCCCCTCATCTCCCACATGAGTCTCCTCCCAGCAGCAGTTCTCTGACTTTGGGCAGATCAGACTCACCTGAGAGAACTCTTTCTGTAATGAGACTGGCTCTCCTTTATTAACTCTCCAGGCTATTGCGGTGCTTTGCAAACCTCTGCTCTCTGTAATCCAAGGCATAATTCAAATCTCAGCTCTTCTTCAAACTCTGAGATATTGGGTAAGTTAACTTTTCTATGCCTCTTTCTAATGTGTCTACCTTTCACCTATGAAACATGCCCCTAGAAACACAATGCAGCAACACAAAGAAAGCACATGGCACAGTTCACAGTCCACAGGAAGGGCTTGCAAAACCTATAATGTCTGCCCCTGTTTAGAAGACTGATCTGTTATAGGCAGCTCTCTGTCCCTGTCCCCCATATCTTGGCAACATTTTGATTGACTTGCAGATTGACTTGAGATAAGCCTTACCACGTAGCTCAGGCTAGCCTCGAACTGACAATGTTCTTGTCAGAGCCTCCCAAGTGTCCCGAATTACAGGTGTGCACCACGCACCCAGGCCCCGCATCATTTCTCTAATAAGCTGGCAGCACTAGTGGACCCTTGCCCGCTGCATCCTCAGATGCTTTCATTTGTATTCAGTCAGCAAAGCTGTTCCACAAGGGAACTCACTGTCCTGGACTCTGGGCCACATTCCATCTCCCACCCCTCCTGAGGCCTGGCCCAGCAAACTGGCCAGCATAGCCTATGTCCTTACCAGACCTCCATAGCTAGTCTAAAGCCTGATGAGATCTCCGTGAACAGACTGTGTGTCTTAGCTGGGTAAGGTGGAGGTCCTATAGCCTCATTTACCCCGAGAATAACTATTCTATGCTCTTCTCATCAATGATGTTCTGAATAGCACAAATCTCTGTATAGGTTTTCCTATATACCACAGGATGCTTGGAACTCACTGTCCTTTCCTAGTAAATGCTCTGGTGCCTCTCATCATTGAAATAACAAAGGAGCATCCCACACACATGTCTGATGACCTCAGACCATGGTAGGCTGTGGGACTTTGCTCTAACTCTCATCTTTCCCTCCAGAAATGATGGATGAAATGTGGCTGAAACCATCCTCCAGTGGCATGGTGTGCCTTGTTAACCTCTCTCTTTCCCCCTCTCGTCACTTCCTTTTCTTCCTTCTTTCCTCCTTTTGACAGAGTCTTTATATATTGTATAGTCTTCTCTCAGACTCATTATGTAGCCTAGGCTAGCCTTGATCTCATGATTCTCCTGCCTCAACCACCTTAGGCCTGGGTCTTTATTATGTGTCTACAATGTACTGGCACCCTTCAAAGCAATAACGACTAGGAGTGAACATTGTGACATGCATGCATGCTCTGGTAAAATTCCTTTGGAGATGTCTCCAGACCGTGGCATTTATAGTGTGTTCTGCCAACTTTAATGCGCCATCACTGGCTGCCTAACAAGTGAGTCAGTTTGTTCGTGGGTAACATACACCTAGTAACAGAATCTACCTTATGGGGGTGTCTAACGAATGAAATAATACATGCAAAACTTAGCATTTCAGAGACTGGCTCAAAAATACAAGCTCAATAAATGTCAAATGTTTTTCCTAGTAAGGTAATAAGAGAAAAATCAAGTGGGACAATTATCCAAAAGACTGGGAAGGCAGAGATAAAATATGATCTTGGGAGTACAGAAGGCATGAACTGTTGGTCTTAGTGACAGGAAGATATGCTTTACGTTTCCAAATTATCTCAGTCAGATCATCTCACTCACAGTGGACAGGTTCCTAAACCTCCTGACTCAAATCCTTCACAGTAAAGGGAAGAAAACCAATTACCTGGAAAGGCTGGCTGCCTTCTTGACCAAGTGTACACAAATCCTGGATAAAGCAGAAACTGCACAGAGGGAAACTTAGAACTTGATTTAAATCTTGGAACATATGTTTTTTGAACCGTGAGCATAGGATGTAGTGTGTTGGAGTCTAGGGTCCTTCATCTGTAAAATGGCTGGCTCCTGACACATTAGTCCCCTTGTCCCCTTTCACTGTGATCCTAAGCCATGTTTGATGGCCATATGTAGGATCTTAAAGACACCTCCAGACCAGAAGTCTGAAGATCAAGACCCAAAAGAGAGGAGTGGGTGGGGGCATCTGGTGTGTGTGGAGAGGTTCTAGATCACACAGAGAGAGCATACCTCTGGACATTAAGGAGAGCAAGACAAGGAAAAGACATTGACTTGAGTTCAGGTTTTTTAACCTTTGAAGATCATCTACAAGACAGAAACTCGTATTGCAAGGATCCAACGAGACTTTGTATAGCAGCTGTTATGCACTGCTTACCATGTTATCTGAGTTCTAACGACTATACATGGAGCTCCACCCTTAAAGCAGCCCGATAAGCTAAGCATCCACATCCCCCATTTTACGGACAGGGAAAGTAGATCCCACAAGGGTAAAAATAATGAGAACGAGACTGATTGCCTTAGTGGGGTCATGGGGTCAGGTCAGTCCCAGAATCTGACTCAGTTTGTGCTGAGCCCAGGGTGTAGCCCAGGGTGAGCCAGCCTTTCCTTAAAGGGTTAGAGGGCATTTTACGTTGTGAGCTACTTAGCTCACGCTTTGCAGCTCACAAACATCCCCAGCCAGTAAGAGGGGAGTGAGTAGAGCTGCTCTTGGGTAAAAACTTTATGAACATTAAAAGCCAAACTCCGTAAACTTTTGATGTTGCCAATTACATTTTTGATTGTTTGTAGCAACTTTGAAACATCAAGCTCCTTCCTTGATATTTACTTGCCAAAGCCACTCCAATCTGTGCTGTCCTCCTTGCAGCACCTAAGCTGCCACACAGAACACACCTAAAAAATGATCCCCAGAGACTCGGGGGTAGATAAAGGCTCATTCTTTTTCATTTCTAATCTCCTATCCTGCTCCTCCTGCCCACCAGACCAAGCAAGTGGCTCCGTAAGAGCTGAGGACTGAGCTTCAGCAAGGTGATCCCCAACTTCCTCAATACAGACAGCCCCGGTGGCCCCAAAAAGAGGAGAGAACAAAAATCCAAGGCCAGTGTTTGTCAAAGGGTAACTCATTGATATTTTTTGGTCTTGATAAAATGATGATTCTGCCTTAATATCTCTAGGTATGCCCTTGAGCCTCTGATTTTATACTGAGCTCCCAGAAATGTCAGTATTGTTTGTCCTGATGCACTATGGAGCTTTAACAGCATCCCCTTTGTGTCTGCCACCCTGAGTCGAACATGTTAGATGCTGTCTCCTGCCTGAAGGTTCATATCAGCATCCCTCAGCTAGACTGTGTAACTCCCTGGAGACAGGCAATGCTCAGGACAGATATCTAGGTCCCCTGGCTGACTTACATTGAAGTGGAAAGGCAATGAGGGGCAGAGGTCAAGAGTCAGCAGACAATGAAAGCCATAAGCTACAGCATTAGTTCTTTTGGAAACAGTAGAGCACGCCTCCGACCAGGCCCTGCAGACAGGAGCCCCTCCTCCTGTGCTTGCAGGAGCTCTGATGGACAGAGCAAGAGGCCTATTTCCTCATTGGGCCTGTGAATAACTAGGGCACATCCACAAGGTCAGAGTTATTCATTTAAATTCTAGCTCTAATCAGCAGGCGGAGCCTGAGAAATTATCTGTTCTGAGGGAAGAGATTGACAGCACCATAAACAGCCCTCAAGCAGCAGTGAGGGGTACCAAGAGAGGGGTGTAGAAAGGAGGACTTTTCCCACTTCTTCCTCTTAGCAGAGAGTTCTGGAACATTCAGAAGTGGGGAGAAGGTTGAGGGCAGCACAGGGATGGGACTGCCAAAAGCTGTCCAGGGAGACCAGTGATAAATCTTAGTGAGAAAAGGTGGTTGAAAATACCTGACAGAGTCTCTTCCAGAAAATACATGAGCCACATACCTTTTGAGGCCTCAGTTTCCTCAACTGTATTGTTTATATTCCTTAAACAATACAGCTCTTAAGTTCTACTGTATCTCAGGGACTGTATAGAGTCAGATTGCCTCTTAAGCTTGTGGCCACTCCTTCTGTTTAATAGCCAGGTATTGGGTTCTACATACTATGCACAGATAAAGTAGCACAGACACACGTAAGACATGATGCTGGTCCACAGGACTATTATGGAAATGTGGGCTTTAGAAGAACAACAAGAGTATGAACTCTGATAGCAGGTGAATTCTGAGGTTCTGGTCTAATTACTGGCAGGAGGTGACCACTGGAGCTGCCTGTAAAGTTTCTCCTTTCCAGTACAGACAGTGACGCCCACCTGGAGGAGCTAACACCGAGACACAGAAGAACACTCAGGCACCTTCCCAAGACCTGCACTTGGTACTAGAAATGTTTACTGTTGCTTTTACTATTTTGAATCATTTTTCCCTAGCTTAGGGTGAGAGGCTCTAAACTTCCACTGGTTGTCCAGTGGAACTTGCCTGTTCCAGACAACTTGGCCTGTATCCAGGACTCACTGTCAAAGATTTCCCAGCCCGTCTCTGAAACTCTGGGAAAGGTGCTGCCCACAAGTATAATCTTAACTTGCATTCATCAATTAATCAATCATCACTTTTGTATAGTCTTATAGTAGCCTCTGGGTAAACAGTTACATTAGCTTATAAAATCTCCCACCATGTCTTCCTGAGGGGGAGGGAAAAAAATTAGAGAACCACAAAAGACTTCAGGTGTCCGAGCCACATGGCTGTTAACTCCAGATTGCCTGGCCAGGAACTAAGATGGTAGAAACCCATCTTAACCCCCAGCAGGCCTGATCTGAGTGGGCCAGCTCCTTCCAGAACAATGGCCACAACTGAAAAATCAGAACCAAGGATTTTCTTCAGGCTTAAAAACCACAAAACAAACAAAACAAAAAAACAAAAAAAACAACCTAAAACTTAAAAGCTGGAGGAGTGACAGGTAATCATCCCTAGATACTTCAAGGGCAAAATGAAGGTCACAAAATTTAGAGTTAGGAAAAACCCCTATTCAGTAACTGGGTGAGTATAACATTGCCACTTAATCTCCCTGGACTCCCACTTAATCTTCAATAAAATGGGGCTTAGGCCACAAACCTCAGAAGGTTATTAAGAAAATAGAGTGAGATAACGGTCATTAGATGGAGATGTGTCCGAGATGGAGGGCAGTAACAGTTACTATTATCTAAAGAAGGGCAGTCACAGACCTCCACCCTTTGAATAGATTAAAGGTGGCCCGTGGTCCCCTCTAGCATTCTTTTCCACACAGAGCCAACATGGTAACCTTGGAAGAATTAGAAAAAGGGTACCACATGAACAGAGGCTGGGGAAAAGAAATGCAGGCTGAGCTTCAGCACCATTCATTCCTCAGCAGGAAGACCATGTAGGCAAATGTGCCACCCTTGGAAACACCACTGTCATCAAGTAGGAAGAACAAAGCTAAATGGTACCTTGCAAACCAAGACCTGAAATATTCATCTTACTCCTTAACTTCCTTGGATTAAATATTCTGCTACAAGAGAGGCTTCCCCTGTCTATTCTCTATAAATTAGTGATCTTGCTTCTATAATACCATTTTCTCCATACCAATTAGCAGTCATCCCATCTAAAATATGCATTAATACATACATGTAATGTATATACATACATATGCACATATGAAGATATGTGTGTGTCCATGTACTTGTCCCCATTTAGAATAAAAATACATGAAACCAGAGATTGTTTTCTGTTTGGTTTACCATCCCATCCCCTTACCTGGTACATATCTGTTGAATGAATGATTGAACTAAATTCTTTTTAAATAGAAAGTATGGGTTTAGTGTTATATATATGTGTGTGTGCATGTATACGCAGGTGCATATCCAGACATATGCATGTCATTTGGGAGCCAGCAGACATGTTTGGGTGTCATTCTTCAAGGAATGTCCACCCTTTTTTTGAGTCAAGACTCTCCCACTGGCCTGGAACAAGCAAGAAGTCTAGCCTGATGGGCTAGCAAGCTCCAGGGACCTGCCATTCTTAACTTCCCCAGTGCTAAGATTACAAAGTACAACCCTGCACTGAGATTCTTTGTTTTTAAATATAGGATCTAGGAATAGAACTCAGGGCCTCATGTTTATACAGCAAGCACTTTACCAAGTGAGCTATGACTCTAACCCTATTTTTTTTTTTTTGCAGGAAGTGTTTTCTGTGCTGTGTTTCAAATAAAAAAGAAAGATGGGCAGAAAAATAACAGATAGAAAAACCTTCTCCATATTTGGTAAGAATATTATATTGTACTCTTACACTATACTCTTACACTCTTACACTCTCTTATACTATGTTATAATCCCATTTATAACAGTGATCAGAAGGACCCTACCAAACTATGAGTATTTTTTTTTAGATGTTCAAAGCAATAAAGGATACATGCATTTAGAGAAAGGGATGGCAGTAAAGAAAAGGTCATATTACCTCTAAGCAAAATCAAACAAATGGGCAATTATAACATTAGGAATACTTACTAGCTCTTCAGCCATTGGAAATTTTCAGTAATGGACCTAGCATAGATCTTTAAAGTGTGAATTGGCTTTGGAGTTCAGTTATTACCATGTGACTTTTGACAAGACTATTTAACCTGTCAGACCCTAAATTGTATGTACTTTAAGTTGTGTAGAGCATTGCCTATCTTACATGTGTGCTCTTAAGAATTAAATATAAAAAGGACTAAGAAAGTGAACATGAAAACATCTAAGATGGCCTCCCTACTTGTCTGCAATTCACTATTCTTAACTCAAACTTCTAGCTAGTTTAGAATAAGATCTGCATCTGATCTTTTTCTATATGATCATCTTACCTATGAATTATTGGGTCCTCTATCATGGTCACATGTATTAACATACATGTACATGCCCGAACACATACAAGGCTTAAAAGTAGAACTCTGGATGAGCATTCAATTCAATATAAATGCACAGTTACCTCAATGATGGGCCTTCTGTGTTTCTCTTAACAAAACTCAACTCTTTTTGTTTTATTACAGTGAACATGTATTACTTGCATAATTAGATAATAAATAGAATATTATGAATACCATTGTAGAAAATGAAAATAGAAGAAAGAAACCTTCATTTACCCATATAATTTCGGGGTTGAATAGGTCATAGCACCCGCTTTTAACCACAGAAAGCTACAGCTATAAAACAAGGCAAAAGTGTTCATTGCATTGGATCACGCCAGCTTTTAAAATATTTCCCCAAAACGTTAATTTTCCACTTCTTTGATTCACATAGAATTCATAAGGAAGCAATCACATAAACCAGGGAAACACATTCCATTGGTTTGAAAATAGTTCTTCAAAACCAGCAAAAAAAAAAAAAAAAAAAAAAAAAACTTATTTCAAGGCATTTCTTCTTCTAAACCAAAAATCAGTGAAAATGCAACATACTAAGATTTTTTTTTAATCCCTAGGAAAAGGGGTCACTCAGAATCAAACCATGCACAGTCTAGCAGAAGGCAAATCCCCACAACAGCTGTGCAAACAAAGACTCACCTGGACCTTGACTGACATCTGT
>JADRCC010518269.1:0-12723 GCA_019843855.1 Hylomyscus alleni
TTTTTCAGTTTTTGGAGCTTTGTCTGAAAGCATATAAACCTCAAGACATCTTCCTATACCAGAGGCTCCCCTCCCCCATTCCTGGCCCTACAGAATAGGATTACAGACCAGTGTTTGATAAAATACTTAATTGAATGAGTATTCGGATATAAACTCTGATCCTTGGTTGCAAAACAAATGTTCATGACCGGCATCCAATTCACTAGCCACTTAGATTTTGAGTTATGAAACATATATAAGAGCATACATTGCCAAATGGTCAGCCCTGAAAACATATACAAGTAGCATTATATATACTATATACTGACCACTGAGCAGATTATATTTAGAAATTATCTATTTATATCTATCTATCTATCTATCTATCTATCTATCTATCTATCTATCTATCTCTTTCATCAATCATCTTTTTCTATTGTCTATCAATCTATCATATATCTATCAACTCATATCATCTATCAATATGCTATCATCTATCCATCCATCTATTCAAATATACACACAATAGCATTTAATGAAAAAAAGATACCATGAATTTGAAGAGGAGTGAGAAAGATTACATGGAAGTGTATGGAAGGAGTAAAGAGAAGGGTGTTAGCATTCTTTCTAGGTTATACCCCACAGATAGTTGGCAACAGCCAGGTATGCCTGACTATGTATAAAAGAGGCTGCTTGTCTCCTCCTTTCTCACTCTTGCTCTCACTCCCTTGACCTCTTGCTATCTTACCTTCATCTCCCTCTGTCCCTTCTCTTCCCATTACTCCCCTTTCTCTAAGTGTTCATGACTGGTCTCTCCTCCCCTCCTCCTCCTCGTCTTTCTCCTTCTCCTTTTCCTCCTCCTCCTCCTTGTCTTTCTCCTTCTCCTTTTCCTCCTCCTCCTCCTATTCTTCCTCCTGTTCCTCGTTTTCTCTCTTTCTCTCTCTCTTTCTCTCTCTCTCTTTCTCTATCTCTATTACCCCCTCAGTTCCCCTCCCCATGCTCTAAATAAACTCTATTCCACACTATACTTGTGAGGCTGGTACCTCAGGGGGAAGGGATGCCTCTGCATGGGCCTATAGAGCAATGCCTTTCCCCCACACCATACCGGCCCCCTCACCAAATGTATCCCTTCCCTCTTTTTCTTTTTTATAAAACACAACAAAGGGAGAAATTTATATTATACTGTTAAAAAATAAAGTGTCAGAGAAATGAAATGAAATAAAATAAAGCAGACTGGATTTTATATCCCTTGATAGCATAATCTTGCTATTATAGGAACTTGTTCTCCCAAACAGATAGTCTTGGTTAGGGTTTGTGTTGCATTGATAAAATACCATGGCCAAAAGCAAGTTGGGGAAGAAAGTGTTTATATAACATATACTTTCATGTCATAGTCCATCACCAAAGGACCATCAGGGCAGGAACTCAGGCAGGGACCTGAGGCAGGAACTGATATGGAGACCATGGAGGGATATTGGTTTCTTCCTCATGCCTTGCTCAGCCTGTTTTCTTACAGAACCTAGGACTACCAGCCCAGGGATGGTATCATACATAATGGGCTGTGTCCTCCCCCTTCAACACTAATTAAGATGCCTTACAGTTAAATCTTATGAAGGCATTTTCTCAACTGAATTTGCTTCCTTTCCAGTTATTCTAACTTGTGTCAAGTTAACTTAAAAGGAACCAACATTATTTTCTAGATGTTTTCTTTATTTACAATATCTCCTTTCCTAGGTTCCCCTCCAAAAAAATGAAATAAAACAAAAACTAGAACAATCCCCCCAAAAATGTTAACAAATTCAGATAAATTAAAATCATGTATCTTTTCTCATCATATTGCAAAAAAAAAAGAAAAGAAAATCAACAATTGGTTATTCAATGCCTAAAAATCATGTTTGTAAATAAGACATACTATGACTATCACTAAATACTTGTAGAAAATTGAAAAATTTGCCCGTATTCTGGATTTATCATCAATAAAGATAATAATATACATTATTATGCTAAAAGAAAGGAACCAACATAACCTACCCTAAACCCTGATGAACAAACAGGCTATTATGAATCCACAACTTTTTCTTTCATACTGATCCTCACATTACTATGAACATCACCATATGAATACTCCAAATTTTAAAAGTCTCAGTTTTTACAAATTCAAACACTTAAAAATCCAGTCTTTTTAAAATCCAATTCTCTCAAGTGTGAGCCCCTGTAAAACATATATAAATTAAACATTTCCTTACTTCAAGAAAAAAAAAATCAAACCTCTAAAGTATAAAATAACTCACTCTATTTAATCTAGGATTCACACATGGTCTTCTGTACTTCCCCAAACCCTTGAAAGGACATGGTCATTCCTCTCTCTCTACACACACAGATTGCCTCCTAGGCTCACGTTGGCTCTGCTCCATTCCCACTACTGTCCTTGGTGGCCATCCCACAATACCTTTATCTCTTCAGTACTTGGGTCTTCGGCAGCAAGTGTGCTGTACTTTCGCCAATAGCCTCTTCTGACACCCCTCACACACAGTGTCAAGCCCGATGCTGCTCTCTCCATGACCCCTCGTACCTTCAAAACCAGTACTGCCTGGTGACTTTTACAAATGACTAAGCCCAGCTGTCAGCAGCTACCTTGACCTACTTCTGGAGTACAGTTTGTGTGAGGATCCGAGGAAAACCTTCGAAGAAGCTTGCACCTCATTGATGTGGGTCTGCTCTGAATCTCCACACATTTCTTATCTCCAGTTCATCAATTGTCCCAGTAAGGCAAAGATTTTACTTCAGTGGTTCTGGACTTTTGCTAAGCAAAGCTGACTCTTCAGCCTCAGCTGAGGAGAACCGCAGAATCTTAATTCAAAATAGTAAATGGCACAGAGAAGAGGCTTCAGGGGCTCTCGGAGCTCTCTCTGGAACCCCACGAGCTAGGCCTTGTGCATTGCTTTCAACAATCTTGTGTTCCAAGTTCTTGAAGAAAGGCTTACTATGCTTGAAAACTCAATGTGTTTTCTAGCCCAAATTTCCAATGTCCTTCCACAATCTTGGGAAAAAAAAGTCATGGTCAGGTCTGTCACACCAACAGTTCACTCCTGGTACCAACTTGTCTTAATTATAGTTACTGTACCTATCGTGAGCCATCATGACCAAAATCATATTGGGGAGGAAAAGGTTTATTTCCCATATACTTACATATCACTGTCACTGAGGAAGTTAGGACAGGAATTCAATCAGGGCAGGAACCTGAGGCAAGAGGCAATACAGAGGCCATGGGGGTGAAGTGGGGTGCTGCTTACTGGCTTGCTTCCCCAGAGCTTACTCTGCCTTCTTTTTATAGAGCCCAGAACTGACAGCTCAGGAATGGTAACACCCACAATAGGCTAGATCCCAACCAACAGCTAATTAAGAAAATGCCTTACAGCTGAAATTGGAGGCATTTTTCTCAGTTGAGGTTCTTTCCCTTACCGTGACTCAAGTTTGGTCAAGTTGACATAAAACTAGTTACACAGACCTACACTCTAGGTGATATAAGCCTCTCAATTATTTATGTATACACCGATCATTCTGATTTTTGTATCCTTGGGTCCAGTGCAAGCCTGACAAGCAATTTTTAGAATAGCTTTCCCGAAAGTCTTAAACTTCAGTCTTCTAACTGGTAAATCAAATGTGATCCCTTGGCCCACTTCCCGCTTAACCGATTGTTACCATCAGTCCTTTTCCAGCTAATAAAAGTCTGCTCTGAGGTTGCTACTGCCTGTACTTTGTCAATCCTTTTGCCTTGTGCACGTGGGAATATCCATCACCATTTGGTTCTAGGAAGTACTGTAGAGCCAGGAGTCTCTTACCTAATTATCTCAACTCCCATGACCACTACCTGCTTCCATTTGTCCTGAAGGATTCTTTGAATGACTGTCAAAAAACTGCATAAATAATAGCTAGGATTATAATAGGGCCATAAATTATAGGAAAAGTACTTATGCATACTAAAGCCTCCAAAGTTAAGTATTTAAAATAATTTGCTATCAATTGAAAATTATTAGCTGGAAACTGTATTGTAAAAAGGAGGAAAACAAAAAGACTTTACTATCCAGAAGAAATTCTGTTATTTATTATCATGATTACTATGTTTAGAGAAGAGAGGAACTATCTTTTCCATAGAATTAGAAGAAAATGCTTAATATGGAGTTTGTAAAAATAACCATGTGTCTGGTTATACACAAAGGCAAAGGGAACTAACTGGTGTATGGTTCTGCAGTACTTCTTATCGTTGAAGCTTTGAAGGATTGGAGTGGGGACAGAGAACTACAAACCAGGTCATCTTTAGTAGCTCTTATCCTTGAGGTCTGGGCTTTCATTTGTCTCTTTGTAAATAACAAACCACAACAGAATATAAGGGGCACACAGGCTTTTCTTTGTTCTTCTTATTATTTAGTTTAGTTTTTTCCCCTCTTTGTCCTACCTTACTTTTCAAGTTAAGTGTATACGTATTGTAACTTATTGTTTTGAATTAAGTTATTGTTTTGAATTAAGTAAAAGGATTCTGTTGACTCAGAGGATACAGAAATCAATGCTCTTACAGTTGATCCATTCCATTTACTTCATTTTAGAAATGAAACAACCGAGAGCTAAACCACTGAACATGTTTTCTGGAATCGCAGAGGACAGTTTTCAGGTCAGTTCTGTTTCTACCTTGTAGATCTTTTTGATTGAGCTCCGGTCATCAGACTTGGTGCCGAGCACCTTTAGTCCTTTATGTATCTTTTGATCCTCAAACAGGCACTTAAGTTTTAAAAGACAAACATAAAATGATCTCTAAACCACTATTGGGCAGTCCTTAACTTGTCTTGAGTTGGCTTATGTGAAGCTGATAGCTAGAAAGACAGCATAGTATTTTCACACATTTGGAAGGAAATGTTATTACTAGATCTTTGTCAATTATTGTGATGTTGCACCATTTGCAATCATTTAGCAAGTATAGCTCAACCATTTAGAAATTACGAATGATGTCTGAAAACCATTAGTTCTATGCAACACATCAGCTACATAATTAAGGAAAGAAATTTCCATAAGCAGTCTGAATCAGCTTACAATAATTCTGATATTTATGAAATAGAACATTAAGAAATAGCTTTATGATCGCTTCTTAAAATTTATCTTTTTACAGACTTATGGAAAAATGCAAATGATGGTGGAAAGAATATAAGGTATAAAATAGAGAAGGCCCACTGCTGGCTGTGGAAAGCTTCAGAGCTAGTGATCATCATTGCCATGTGTGAGCCTTAAATTTTCTAATCTCTATGATGGGTCTAGCAGATATTTGATCAGTTTGCTCAAGCATTACTTGGTTTATTATCCAAAATATTTTCTTATTTTTCTCTGTCCTACTCTGTATATGACTTTATGTAAATAATAAAATTTCACTAATGTCCATCTCTTCTCCAGTTTTAAGTTATTTTTAAGAATTTTGTACAAATTAGAGGTGTTATATGACTTCTAAGTTATATATTTATTTGTGCCAATAGATTGGGTAATGCTTTTGTAATAATATACATTTTCATCATCCAATTTTAACTATTTTCTATATAAATTCTGTCTTGCTTTCTTATCCCTTTTCTCTTTAGTTTATTTGGGTTGGGGAAGAGGCTGTTCTTATGTATTCCATTTTGGCCTTGACTCATGATCTTCTCTCATCTGTATCATAGGTATGCACTGCCACATCCACATTGTTCTTTAGTTATATAACATGGTTGAAATGTTTATTAATGTTTCCTGAGCCTTTTACACATATAAAGAATTTACCCTTCGATAAAGGTTGTGATTTCCAACTCAGAGTACTTGTGCTTCAACCTTCTAAGTTCTGTGATTATAGGCTTGAATGTTAAAGATCAACCTTGTTTTGAAATTCAACCTTTTTTTTTAGATTTACTTATTTATTGTCTGTATAAATATACACACTTTAGCTGTCTTCAGACACTCCAGAAGAGGGCATCAGATCCCATTACAGATGGTTGTGAGTCACTAAGTCGTTGCTGGGAGTTGAACTCAGGACCTCTGGAAGTACAGTCAGTGCTCTTAACTGCTGGGCCATCTCTATAGCCCTGATAAAAGTCAATCTTTATGAATAAACTACTTTTATCTAGCCAGGAACACAGACAGGCAGGCAGGCACACATCACACACATCACATACACATGCACACACACACACACACACACACACAGATTCACACACACAGACACACACATTGCATGTTCAAACACACACAGGAAATCTAAGGGAAATGATCTATAACACTGGACTATGAATGAGTTCATAGATTACATACATTTGACTCCTACAGTGTAGCCAACAAGTGTAAAAATAAATTAATGGGAATGAGTTAAAAGTCCTTCATGGCACAGAGAAGAGTAAAAGTGCATATCTATATCTATATCTATATCTATATCTATATCTATATCTATATCATTTATATCTATATCATCTATATTTATATCTATATATATTTGTGTGTGTGTGTAATAAAATTTAAAATATATGAATGACTCCATAATAAGAGAAAAATAGCAGGATTAAAAATGGGCAAGGGATCTCAATGGTAATTTTTCAAAGGTATAGGGATGACTGATTGACATATGAAATGATCATCAACTTCTTTAATAACTGCAGAAACAAGGGGTTGGCTTTGAGGTTTCAAAATCCCATCCTTGGACCAGTCTCCCTCCCCTCCCTTCTCTCTCCTTGTCTGTTGCTTGAATCATAAGTTGAAAAAGTTCTAACCAGTACATATACATTGTAAAAACTAAGATCCATAGGAAGATTATGATAACTGCAGAACACAGTATCCAATCTTAGAGATCTGAGGATCATAACCAAACAATATGTGTTACGGAAGACAACGTGGGAGGAAAGAAACTGAAAAGTAGGAAGACAGGAGATAACTTTCAATGCATTTTCAAATCAAAAAACAAAAAACAAAAAAAACAAAAAACAAAAAAAAACAACAAAAGAAAACCAAATGAAAATAAAAACAAAAACAAAAAACTGAATGTTTTTCCCACAGATCCAAAAAGGACCTTAATTTTGCAGAAAAAAAATATAAACTATACAAACAAGTCTATTGATAGTCAACATGATAAAACTGAAATACTTGAATACAAGTGAGCAATAACGACTTTTTAGTTGATATTCATTTAACGAACACTGAAACAAAAGTTATAAAAAACCATGACTGACAACCTAGACTAATTTTGCAAGCAAAACTATCTGCCATAGCTGAATGAGAAAGAAAACATTTCCGTGAACCAAATACCTTAAAAAATTCACATGAAACAACAAAATGCCAAACAGATTGCTGGTACCAATTATGGAAGTAAGTGAATAATAAGCACAGCTAAGATTCTTGAAAGACAGACTTTTTCAGGAAACTATAATTTATTGAAACACAAACCATGCTAAAAACATAAACCAGCAAAAAAAAATCAAAATCACTGCAATCTATACATACTTTACATAATAACTCAATAGTTTCAACTGTCTAATAGAAATTAATAGAAATATATGACACCAAAAATTACTGAAGGAAAGGCCATCCAGAGACTGCCCCGCCAGGGGATCCATCCCATATACAGACACCAAACCCAGACACTATTGCAGATGTGAATAAGTGCTTGCTGACAGGAGCTTGATATAGCTGTGTCTTGAGAGGTTCTGCCAGAGCCTTACAAATACAGAGTTGGAAGCTCAGAGCCAACCATTGGACTGAGCATGGGGTCCCTAATGGAAGAGTTAGAGAAAGGACTGAAGGAGCTGAAGGGGTTTGCAACCCCAGAGGAAGAACAATTATCAATCCACAAGACTCCACAGAACTCCCAGGGACTAAACCACCAACCAAAGAGTATACATGGAGGGACCCATTGCTCCAGCTGCATATGTAGCAGAGGATGGCATTGTCTGGCATCAATACGGCGAGAGGCCCTTGGTCCTGTGAAGGCTTGATGCTTTGGTGTAGGGGAATGCCAGAGCAGGAAGGTAGGTAGGAGTGGGTGGGTGGGAAAGCAACCTTATAGAAGCAGGGGGAGGGGCAGGGGGGAGGAGGATGGGTGTTTCTGGAGGGGAAACAGGGAAAAGGGATAACATTGAAATGTATTAAATAAATAACATATCATATATATATATATATATATATATATTTCTATATATATGGAAATACTTTAAAATTTTGTGCTGCATTACCTTAGAAAATCAAAAATACATGAATATATTTCTTCATTCAACCAGACTACCACAGATAAATCAAGACTATATTGACAATTGAAACAGACTTGTAACAGAGGAGGGAATTGTTAGAGTTGTAAAATGGCTTTCTTTTTATAATTTTTTTTTGGAAAATAAGTTTGAACTAATAAAAGTCTAGGTTACCCCATTCTTTTCTTTTGTCTTCACAGGGCAGGCTCAAAAATAGTTCTTTCTTTCTTTTTTTTATTAGATGTTTTCTTTATTTACAATATCTCCTTTCCCAGGTTCCCCTCCAAAAAGAAAAAGAAAAAAAAAGAAAATAAAAAAACCAAAAACTAAAACAAACCCTTGTTCCCTCCCCTCTCCCCATCCTGCATACTGGCCCTGACATTCCCCTACACTGGGGCATATAATCTTCACAGGGCCAAGGGCCTCTCTTCCCATTGATGACCAACTTTGCCATCCTCTGCTATATATATGCTGCTGGAGCCATTAGTCTCACCATGTGTATTCTTTGGTTGGTGTTTTAGTCCCTGGAAGCTCTGAGGGTACTAGGTAGTTCATATTGTTGTTTGTCCTAAGGGGCTGCAAACCCTCCAACTCCTTGGATCCTTTCTCTAGCTTCATTAAAAATAGTTCTTATAGCTGGTTTCCATACTCTCATGTCATTTACTTTCAAAAAGATACTTTACATAAGGCCATGCATATGTGAAGAACAAGTTGAATAGCTTACACCATCTGGAGAAGACTTTAAAACTAGATAAAACTTAGTTCAAATGACTGATCATCTGTATTTTCAAACTTTTAAGGATTACTTTGAATCCTGTGCCTTTTTTAGTTTTACTGGGGCATAATTTTCAACTAAATTTGTTAGAATGTAAGGTACACAACATGATTAATATAAGGGCATGTGGCAAAATGATTCTCACATATGATATAATTTGTTACTTTTGTTTGTTGGTTTGTTTATTTTTTGAGACAGGGTTTCTCCATGTAGCCTTGGCTGTCCTGGAACTCACTCTGTAGACCAGGCTGGTCTTGAACTCAGAAATCCACCTGCCTCTGCATCCCAAGTGCTGGGATTAAAGGTGTGAGCCACCACCGCCCAGCTAGTTTGGTACTTTGTATGGAGGACATTTTATAAATAATCTTATTTAAATTAAGATATTATATATAGTATTTGAACAAACAGTTTATTATTTCATAAGAAATATACTAACCAAAAATTACATTGAGAAAGGTAAGTTAACTATATATTTTTTTAGTTTTGTGTGTAGTTTAAATCTACTGTTATTTTTCTTAAAATTTTTAAATATATTGTATCATTTTCCTCTTCAAATGCTTCTAATATAATTCCCATATCCAAATCCATACAATTTTATCTCTCTCTCTCCCACTTTCAAAAAAAATCCACAAAACAAATCTTAAAATTTTCAAATAAAAATGCAGTAAGACAAAAAAATGCCAAAACCAAACAAAGGTCCCCTCCTTTTCTTCCTGCTCCTTCGCACTCTGTCTCTGTCTCTGTCTCTGTCTCTGTCTCTCTTACACACACAGACACACACACACACACAAACTCACAGACATGGGCTTTGTTTTGTATTGCCAACTATTCTGGAATTGGTTGATATACCCAGTGATACTCTATTGATGAAATCTGATTGCCATGAACCAGCAGGTATCAATTGTAAATAGCTCCTCAATTAGTTCTGGGTCTACATATTCACTTATCCATCTCCGTGCAAAGAACTAGTCTAGCTTGAACTTGTACAGGACTATGTGTGCTGCTACAGTCTCTGTGAGTTCATCTGTGCATAACTCCTATTGTGTCTAGAAGACCCTGTTTCTTTCTTTCTTTTTTTTTTTTGTAGTAATACATCACTTTGTCTCTTACAGTCTTTCTCCTTCCTCTTTCACATAGATTCTGAATCTTGAGGTGAGGGGTTTGAGGAAGATATCCCATTTTTAAGATTGCATGTTCTCACTTTCTGCACATTTTCCAGTTGTAAGTCTCTTAATTCCTATGTATTGCAAGAAGAAATTTTTCTGATGAGATTTGAGTAAGACATTGATGTGTAGGTATAGCAGTATGTGATCAAGAGTTATTTTATTGTTATGTTCTTTTAGCAGAATAAGAAAAGTAATTTTTCCCTTTACCCATGACATATCTAGTCTCAGGTTCTTGGTACTTTATCAATATCAGGTATGTGTTTCATTTCATGGAAGTGGACATTGTTTTGTTATTCCCACTACCATTTGTGCGCCCATTGCACTAGAATATTGTCCAGTCAGTTTACTGTTGTAGGCCACAGGGTTTATTAGCTGGGTCATATTGATGGATATGTTTCTCCTCCATTAATGTTTAGTGTACCTTCCAATACCAAGAACAAGAGTCAAATCTTCTAGTTGGGTGCCAGTTGGAATTCTCTGTGCTTTATGACATTAAGAGTTGGCTTCATCAGTAAAGCTTTACTATCAGGATGTGAAGAGCAACCAATAGCATTGGCAAAAGACTTTGATTATGTGGTTCCACCTGACAATGTTGGCCAATAGCTTAACAAGATATAACTTATTTCTGCTACTGGAGGTTTTATTTGGTCGTCTTGGGTATCTAGTTGGGGCACTGTCTTCCCCAATTGTGCAATGACTCCATTTAGATTATTTCTTGATACAGCATTAGAAATACATTAGGATTAAAGTATAATTAATATAGTTTGTGGTAGGTTTCAATATGTTGTTTTTCAAAAAGCCTTGAGTGTTTTTTTTCTACCCATATTCTGTTTACCCTTCTCTCTCATTATTTCCTTGCTTTTCCTTCAGAAAAATGATAATTAAAAGAGCATTGATATTTCAAGTTACCCCAGTCATAATGGACAATATCAATAAAACAAATGACAGCACATGCTGGCAAAGAGGTGGAGTAAGTTGATCACTTATTGCAAGTTGAAGTGCAAACTGGGATAGACAATATGGAAATCAGTGTGGAAGCTTCTCAGGAAACAGAATTGACATAACTCAAGATTTAGCTATTCCACTCTTTGGCATATACTCAAAAGATTCTATATCCTGCTACAAATGTACTTGCTCATTCATGTATATTGCTGCTCTATTCATAATAGCCAGAAATTGGAAACAGCTTAAATGTCCATAATTGGAGGAATGGATAATGAAAATGTGGTCAATTTGAAACAATGTCATATTCAAATGTTAAGAAATATTAAATTATAAAATTTGCAGGTAAATAAATGGAACTAGTAAAAAACCATTCTGAATGAGGAAACCAACACTCCAAAAGTCAAATATTGTATGTTTTCTCTTCTATATAAATAATACATTTTAAAGTTTACACACAGAAAAAGAAAGAAACAGAGATCATGAGTAAACTCATTATAGCAAGCCAGTATTATTCTAATGACAAACCCATTTTGATTAAACAAAACAAAAGCAGCTCTACACCTATATCCCGAACATAGATTCAAATTTGTCAATAGAATGATGCAAGTTAAATAATAAATGATCATTAATCATGATCACGTTAGTTTTATCCCATAATATCATCTTGACCAAACATATGTAAGTCAATGAATGTAAAAAATAATATATACGCACAAATATCAATGATTATTGCAATAGAAGCAGAAAAAACCTTTGACAAAATCTAACCCCGATTTCTTAATACAAGTCATAAATAGAGTCGGAATGTATCTCAACACAATAAAGGCTATTTATGACAATATGCCAGCCAACACTCTCAAACAGAAAAAATATTGAAATGATTTCATTAAAATCAGAAGTGAGTCAAGGCTGGTCACTAAGTACACTTCTTTTAAATATAATACTGGAAGCATTAGCCAGAGCAATAAGGCAAGAACAGAAAATTAAAGTGAAATGAACAGAAAAAGAAGATCAGTAATTCTTGTTGGCAGATGATACGGTCTTATACATATAAGAGATTCCAAAGATTTGACCAGAAAAAATTCAATAACAATAAATGATTTCAGCCAACAAGCAGGTTACAATATCAACATTAAAATCACTAGTCTTTCTATATACAAACAAAATAATATACTGGAAAGGAGTTTATGAACATACTCCAATTTACAATTATATCAAAGAAAATGAAATATAGAGGTCAAAATCTGTCTTGGTTTGTCTGAAATTGACATAAACTAGCCAGAACAGTTGATCCCTTGTCAATTTGACACACAAGTACATTACTGTTAAGCCATAACCTTTCTTAATCATTCCCAAGATGGTATTTACACTGGAATCTACAATAAAATGTAAAGCATTTTACAACTTTAAAAAGTCTCCCAGTCCTACAAAAGTATATATACTTTAAAAGTTTTCTCTCTAAAGAAAAAATCTACTAAAGTCTCATAATTTTGATTGTGAGTCTAACCTTTTCACTATATAATAAGACGGATGAACCTGTTCCTTTCTAATAAGAGACAGAAAGGGATTGGATCCAGAGAGGAGGGAAGGTGGGTGGAAGTGTAAGGAGACAAGAAAA
>JADRCC010518310.1:0-10610 GCA_019843855.1 Hylomyscus alleni
CATGTTGTAATGTTTCATTTTGACATTTGATTACGGGGGAGCAAAGCTTTGTGAGCATTGGTAAACTTTTTGAAGAATCATCCGTTGGTAATGACAAGGTACCAATAGCTTCTATTTTGTGACTTTAAAAGCACACATGGAAATCTCATGATTACTGCTGCTGGAAACTGTTAGTAACCTAATTATTTTGTTGATATTGTAATACTATTTTGTTTTCTTAATATCTGACAATGTCATGACAAAGAAATTGGTATAAGTTGTGACTGGGGGGGGGAAGATGTAACAGAACAAAATACTAAAACCACTTTAATCCAGCTATCAAATAAAGATATATAAGCAAAAAAAAAAAAGTCAGTTAATTCTCCTCTGAGATGCTTAAGACTAAGATAAGTGCTCATCTGTCCGGGATAGTTTAAGCAAGGCTTGCTTAAACAAGGGAAGTAAAATGTTCTTATTTCCAACATTTCCACAGCATCCATTTTATACTGGAAGATGCCAACTTGAGCATATTTAGCCAGACCTCAAGAGCAAATCAGGTATCATCATTAGAAACCTGGTAGGAATGGGAACTGTTTTGCATCAGCCCCAAAAGTGAAAACTCTGAAAACTTTATTAGATCAGGGCAGGATGGGACTGCAGAGTCAGTGCTTCACGGTAGAACTACAGAGAGCCAGTGCTCCAGGGTAGGACTGCAGAGAGCCAGCACTCCAGGATGCTACTGCAGGAGACTCCAGGAGCTAGGGTCTCAGCACTGCTAAGGCACATAAGCACACTGCTAGAGCTGATACTTCTCTTTTAACCTCTGAATAATTGTGCAACTGTCATTGGGACACCATGCAGAACAACCTACTTAGAAGTGAACACAGAGACACAGTAAAGATGGCAAAGCACTTTCTCTCTGTCCTGCTCAGCACTAATATCATCAATGATATTCAACTGATTCACTGTCGGCTGTGGCTAGTAGTTTAAGAATAGTGTAAATTAAATTTTATACTTAAAAAACAGAAGATATGTTGCCTCTGTTTGAATGAGAAAAAAACTTTATACCCTGCCCATGAAATGAGAATATTTTGTGGTTTAAGATGTCTTTTAACTATAAAGTTTCTTTTATTTATTTAAGCTGATTAAAAACTTAAATTTTACAAAATCCAGTTTTCTCCCCTTTTTCATTAATTCAAGGAAGATAATGAGGATAGGAGTTTTTTCCTTTATTTTAGCATCACTATTCACGTCTACACTGTCTCTTAAGCTTCCCTTCATCCACGGAAACATAAATTTCCAAAGCAGACTCGGTGCGGAAGCTGTCAGTCAGCATCTCCGACATGTGGATCCCTTGTGTCTCATCACTGCATTACTTCATAAAGAACAATCTCATTCCATTTCTTACATCACACAAACATATTCCACTTCTTATACTCATAAAATAAACAAACTAAAATTTCACTACACTTTGCTTTTATACAAAGTTCTTTCTCAATTTACACCTATCTACTGTTCACCAACACACAATATAAGACCATATTTTAGATTTGTCCTACACTCTTTTATGGATTTTCTTCCAGAGCTCTCTGACAACTTTTTTTTCTCTCTGACAACTTATAGTAATACTTTTGCATTGTTCTACACTATTCCCTAAAGTATTTGATCTCTTATTTACAAATCATTGTTTTATTTTATGTTCATTTAATATTTTCATGTGTATTTTCCTTTTCAACTTGAAAGTCCATGTCTAATCAACTCATAAAAGAATAATCATATGCATGTTTAAATAATATATTCATTATATTCTAATATTAAAATTTATTTTATATTCTACTAGTCTGTCTTCCTTGTAAGTCACATGTTTGTGGATAACTTTAAGCAACCATTCACTGAGTAACTTTATAACGAAACATAATACTTTTATTTCCTAGCATTTTTACTGGTTTAAATGTTCTTCATATATCATTTGCCTAATAACCACAATAAACCCAAGAAACTATTATTCATTTTATGAAACTAAATACTAAGGAACAAAAAGGTTTGAATGATTGCTTATGTCTAAAAATCCAAAATATAGCAATACTGTCTGAAGTTGTAATCCTACCCTCCTTGTGCAGCCTATGCAACAGTCTTTGAATTTGAAAGAACCTCATGAATGTATGTGGGGGAGGTTTAAAATGTTCATTTCTCATGGCAGCTGGCCTACTCTCTCACTTTCACTTAATCTCTGAATTTAAGTTTCAGGTTAAATGAAGAAAATATACTTAAAAAAATCCCTTGGGATGGGTCAGTACTCCTAAATGTAGACTTAATTATAGGAAAAAGCACCAGGTGACTTAGAGTATTTGAATATTTGATGAATATTTTAAATATAGTCTTACTAAGCACTTAATGACAGTACTATTGTAAGGTTACAAGTGATATTCTGCCAGGGTGGTCAGTTGGAGCCATTGCAATTTGAGTGGCTACAACCCAGAAATTCTTAAGTAATACCAGATCCATACATAATATAGTGAGACATATTCTCTCGTCCTATGTCAGCAAATCCAACTTAAGCATTCTCAAAGTTCTAGCTAGTAAAGATAGAAAGAAAGCAGAACTCCTTTTTGTTTAAGTGCCCGTAAAAAATCACTACAGTCATAATGTTAATGGTTTTGTATATTTATAGCCAAAAAACTGTGTTTTTCTGACATTACTTATGTACTCAGAGAGCATAGAGAGCATAGATTCAGGAGAAGAAAAACACATTTTTTTTTTTTTTGAGGACATGTAAAGGCCCAAATCTGTGGCTTTATCAACACTTGTCCACTTTGACAAGGGACAACATCTGTCTCACTTTCACTTCCAGAGAAAAATGGTACTGAATTCTCCCATGAAAAATTCTGACTATCAGTTAATTCTTTAAAAATTGCCTGTACTGTTTATGAATAGCTTAAAAACATTGGATTATAAGAGTTACTCTTGACACACAGTGGCTCTTCATCCCTATAGTCCAAGGTACTGTAGTAGCTAAGGAAAACATTTTAACCTCCAAATTTTGAAATAAACTGAAAAGTCATTTTACAAGTCTAACATGGTATTTTGGAATTGATAAAGATATATATTGACAATATCAGGTTTGCTGCTGAGAGGTTGTATCTCCCAGGCAGCGTGAGAGCAAAAGGCACTTAACACCTTAGAAGGAACCAGATTAAAGATTCATCAAGGAGAGTAAAGAAATGCTGCTTTTCTTATAAGGGTGCTTTTATCCGTATAGTCATTCACATATAGAAGGCAAAAGATGTGAGAAAAAGACACGAGTGAAAAGGTAAATTTATCATTTTTTTATACTTTTAGTGTCTAAAATACTCCACAAAAGTACAGTTCTGAGCTACCTTTATTTTTAGTTGGAGAATATTATGTATGCTTTCCAAAAGAAAATAAAATTTATTTGCTGTGCTTTCAGAAATGACAAAGAGAATAAGAAAGGACCTGGGAAGAAACTAAGAAAATTCCTCCACTTTTCTGAAAAGTTTAAAAGCATTAATAGCAATATTGAAGAATATTACAGAGGCATTTGTGTTACTATTGAAACATCTTCAAAACAAGAAGAAAGCTACAAGAATATTTCATTTTTTCTGATAATTTTAAAATGTAAACATGACCCAAAAACATATGATGATTTATAAAGCACTATAAATTAAAGTGTTCATATATACTCACAGATTTTTAATGTCAACTGCCCCACGGAAAGCCTTCCTTGGAATTGCTTGAATTTGATTTTCACTGAGATCACTAAAGACAAAATGAACGAGAGACAGAGTTAAGAAATTATATTTTATGTTTCATTTAACCAATATACAGAATAAAAAAACAAAAACTACCCCACAAAAAAAGCGCTTTTCACCACAAAAAAGGCAAAATAGTTAACTGCAAAGCAAATAACTACACAAATAATTTGTAATTCTAATATACTTTAAAGTTTGGATTACATATTTTAGTTCTTTTTTTCTATTATAAGATATAGTATTTTAATTTAATAGTTGACTTAGTTTTGTAAAGTAAAATATTTCATTAGGGCAAACAGTAGATCTTACATAATTTCAGGGGCACCCTTTAGAATTTAACATTTGTCCAAGATTGCTGTTTCAACTGAGCTTCCTAGAGAAGCATGACAATACTCAGACCACATAACTAAGCTTCCATAGCAACCTAACTAACATTAAAATGGAATATAGCAGCACTCATCCAGCAACAAGATAAAGTTTCTGCATGAAATATTAATAGTAGGCTGATTTAAAGCTTTCCCTAAATATTTCTATTATAATCATAAACATGGAATCTATATTTACATCTTAATTTAATTAAGACATACATTTTAATCAAGGGAAAAAAGCACTCTCTGGGTTGAAATAAGAAGTTTGGGGAGAAAAAAAATGCCCATCATAAAATTTTTCCTTCCAAGAGTTCAGAGTTCAATTCTAAGAGCTTAGAAAGAATTATTAGTCTTATCACATAGAGTATAAATACACACACGTAAAGATATGCTGTTGAAAACAGAAAATTGCCTTCTGGGTTTTATTCACATGAGCATACAGCAAGAAGCTGAAATACCAAGCAAACTAGTAAAGTACCAATGAAGTTACTCAAATTCGAACAAAGAAAGCTGAAGATACTGACCACAGATGCCCAGCAGATGATAAACTGAGCCGTTTTCCACCATGCAGAAGCACACTGAGCAGGTCGCTCCATACTCCCTCAAAGCTGCTTGTGAGCAGAGCTCATAATTCACATGCTTGCAGTCACACAAGAGAAGAGAGGATATGACTGGCTGATGTAGAGATTTAGTGTGTGGTCTTGACCTCATTAACGCTGAGTTTTAAACAAATGAGATTTGAGTTTATATCTCAATATTCTTAATGTTCAAATGAAAAAAATGTGTTTGCTAGGCAATTTTTAAAGATATAAATGTTAATGATACAGGCCTTCACAAAAGATGAGAAGGAAGAGGAGGAGAAAGAGGAGGAGGAAGAGGAGGAGGAAGAAGAGGAGGAAGAAGAGGGGGAGGGGAGGAGAAGGAAGAAGAAAAGACAAAAATGTCATGTTTTACTTCAAAGAGTAATTGTGCCCACTTGTGCTTATGCAGGAAGCACATTCTGAAGCAGTGTAGCTCATTATTGCTTTCAATAGTTTCAGTACATCCTTAAGAGCAATAAAACCTCATTTCCTTAAAAAGTGCTGATTTCCCCCACTCGCCATTGATTAGGGCTGACTGCTTCCTTTTTAAAATTATCTCGAGTTAAATATAAATATATATATGAAGTATATATATGAAGAATATATATGAAGAATATATATATTACATACATATAATACATATATACATATATACATATATACATATATACATATATACATATATATATATATATATATATATATATTAGAGCCTTGATGGCAGAAACTGTTTAGATGATGTCACAAGACAAAAGATATCTGAAGAAGAAAAACTAAAAATAATAAAACTAAAAAAATAAAGTAGCAAGCAACAAGGAAGAAAAAAAAGATGGCATTCAAGTGAATATGAAGCTATCGCGCTTTCTGAAAATGAGTGTGTTTTGCCATCATGTTCCTGCCAGGGTTACAATTTCTAATTATTCTCCCCTTCCACCTCTCAGACAAGGAATACTTCAGAAGGCATATAGGTAACAATGGCAAACATTTACTCCTGCTTTTGAGTTTTCTCCCGCTTCTGTAGCCCACTAATCTCTAGAACTTGTGTCCCTTCCTTCCCACAAAATCTTTCTTTTGCTGGCTTGTGAGGCCCTGCAGTCAGACTCTTGACTGGCTTCAGTGGGGAGAGGAAAGGAAGGCTTTGTTGGCTCAAATAAACATAACTGTGACACCCTGCAGTTTAGGAGGGATATCACTCCTGGGTTTTGTATTATTTTTATTGATTTCCTATGACAAATTTCTAGAGCATAGACCTGTTTTCTTTGGTTAATAGCCACCAACCGTTTTTTCCCCTAAGCCTTTGAAGAACTAAGAGGCTCAATATTTCCCTAAGACTGATGGCTGGCTCTAGCTGTACCTCTGGATAGATAGACTCTCAGCACAGAATGGCGTCTAAGCATGCATGGGTGTGCCTCTCTAATTATAGATCCCAGGTCGCTTTTGGGGAGTGGCCTATGTTCATCTGGAAAGAAAGAACCTGACATAAGCAATAGTTGATGTTTAAAAGGAATATATATTCAATGCTCCAATGTTATAAAGCAGATATTATTATTTCAGTATTGGACGAGAGGCCTTACGGTTTGAAAATGTTACCAGTTTTTAATGAGAAGACTAATTATTAAACACATAGGAGATGCAGATAAACACTGAGCCAAAATTTGTGAACGTCTAACAAGGATTACTGAATCAGCTTCAATATGCTTTTCCTATGTTTACGGACTTAAGGGAGTGTTTCTTAACTCATCCTAGGCTTTGCCAAATGTCATTTGTGCAATGGTAGATTAGAATGAACACACACACACACACACACACACACACACACACACACACGTATATGTATATGTACGTATCATACATTCATTGAGAGTTTCCATTTCCTATGTATAGTGTAGCACATTTCCATCTTCTCACTTACTATCCATTCTATGTGGAGCTTTGGCCAGTGTATTTTTTTTTTAAAGGGAGGAAAGGGTTTATTTCATTGTACAGGTTACAGTCCATTATCAAGAGAAGCTGATGAAGGAACATAAAGTTAGAACATGCTGCTTGCTGGCTTTCTCCTCAGCTTTGCTCACTTTCCTTCCTATACAGCCCTTGCTCCACCTGCACTAGAGATAGCAACACTCACACTGCATCAGCCCCTTGTACATCGCTGAGCAACTAAGCAAAGGACTCCTAGATATGTAGGCCAGTGTATTAAAAGTTAATAATTGAGTGAAGTTAGTTTCCTGTTTCTAGAAAATTTAAACTCAAGTAAAGAAGAATAATAACTAAATATGAAAGTACCATAAAGGTGATGGTTTCACGTGTACTGCCATTATTCTTCCTAGAAGGCAGGTATTTGACCTCACTGTCTTTGCTCTATTCCTTGAAGGTCAATGAAGGCGCAAGGAGACATCACTAACTGTGCACTATTGTTCCTTGAGCTACGAGGGGTAAGCACAACGAATCAGAACTAGTAAGTGACTGGGATGGAGCCACCATAAAGGAAGTTTGTAATTATATCACTGGGCAATAGGGTGTAAAAATCTGTTTGAACAGAGAAATGGCTTGATTGGCTTGAATTTTTAGGAAGATTAATCTGGAAATTGAATTTCAGAGCAGGCAGGGGTAATGGGCAGAGAAGAAGTGCCAGGCAGTATCTTCAAAAGTTGGCTAGAGTTCAGTGCATGAGGTATTTATAAAGGAGAACATTAGGCAATAAAATTTGAAGTTGCCTCCAGTTGGAAAGTTTTTTGATGTAAGATAAGATGACTGTCATCTCAGCAGAGTTTTGAATCACTTGAACTTTCTGAGCACCACGGCGACAAAATTGTGAACCCCGAGAGACAACTGTCCTACTGCAGTGCCAGGCTGGGAAGTTGAGACAAGATGAATGATCAGTTTAGAGGTTCCTGAAATCGATGATGTTGTGACATTTCTGGGAAAAAAATGAAGTTCCTTTATTTTTTTTAAAGATTTTAAGTGTATTGATGATTTGCTTTTACAGAAGTCTGTGCATTGTGGGCATTCCTGTTGCCCATAGAGCCCAGAAGAGGAGCGGGGTCCCCTGAAACAGGAGTCACAAGTGGTTGGGAGCTGCTATGTAGATTCTGGGACCCAAATCTAGGTCCGATGCAAGAGCAGCCAACGTTATTAATTGCTGAGTCATCTCTTTAGCACTAAAAATATTAAAATTCTTGAAAGACAAATCTATTAATTTTCCTGAAAATGGCAGGAAGTAGCTGCAAAGACTGTTCCTTTCAGACGCCACTATCTATAATTATGATAACGAGTGGACACTGACATGATTCCAGCATGAACTTTATTTGCTTTGCATGCACACTGTGGAAAACACCTCCAAGAACTACACCTGAGACAGGATCCATTTGGGTAGTCCCAAAGCTCCGGGCTTCTCATTTAAACCCTATTTTTTTCTCATTCCATTCAACCCATCCCCAAACCCATCTACAGTACTTGCAGTCAAGTCCTTTCCTCCTGCCCCTGTTCCTGCTCCTGCTCCTGGTTCTCCTCCTCTTCCTCCTCCACACTCCGGATCTCTATTAGGATATCACTGGATTGGAGGCATCCCCATTTCTTAAATCTCCAAATTCTTCCCCTTGTACTGATTTATGACCACTTCTAAAGCAACTCCCACTCTATATAAACATTATATATATAATTATTTGAGGCTACTTTCTCCTGGAGTCTTGCCATCCTAATTAAAGAGGGCAGTATCCTTACAGAGGTTTACACCAGAGACACTGGGCATCTTCTATATCCAATGACAATCTACTATCAAACTTCATCCAGCTCAAAACATTTCGAGAATTTTCTGCCTGTTCTTCTGCTACCTTGATGCTACCTTCTTCTAGTATGGACTAGCTTAATATTCTGCAACTAAATCTATGCTGCTATATAGCCTTCCTATGATTGCTGATTCTTAAATACGAATGCCAGATTATCTAATACAATACACAGAAAAGCTCAAAGCATCACAAAGATGTACAACTAGCCCCAAAGAAATCATTTGACATTTGCTTTTGAGATCTATTTATACTCTTTCATATTTCATTCCAGATATACTGGACTCCTTGGAGATTCTTGAAATGTCCAGGTGATGATTTATTTCAGAGCATTCCTTCTATGCCTCTATAGGTATCTTTATCTTTGACAAACAAATCTTGTGTTTATAATTCACCTTCTGGGCTTTGTGACTTTCCAGCAGCTTGTAGTACCAAGCAACCAAGACTAATGAGAATCTTAGTAATAAAGGTCTTTTTTCTCTAATTTCCAACATATCTTGGTGCTAGTGATTCTTAGTCCTAATCAAGTGTCATAGAAAGATTTTGTACTGCCTTAGGGACACTTGTGAGAGTCTGCCAATATAACTAAGTGAAAAAGTCTGTATCTTGGGATGGTTTGATCAAGTAATGGTTTACTGCTCACAGCTAGCCAGTACTTTTTTGGTTTACTTAGTTCTTTCTGGAGTCACACTAGGATGCAATTTCTATTTCTCATTTTGGAGAGGATAAACTGAGGTTTAGTGAAGGTTACATGATCAAACTGTGGTCATGTTGCTAGTATGCATGCAGTAGAGACAGGACTTCTACTTAACACAGAGGCTCTCCAAACCTTATATTGGCCATTACCATAAGAAGTGTCTTCAGTAACCAGATAACCATCTGGCATTATTTTTTTTTCAGTCCCTGCAGAAATGTGTTTTTGTTCTTAAGAAAAGCATTGCAGTAAATTTTTTTGAGTGATCATTGGTCCACACCTTGAAACCACCTTGTAAGTATCTGCTTTCGTCTCAGTCAGCTGCTTGTTGGTCTTCTCAGAAGACAGCCATGCTAGGCTTCTGACTGTAAGCACACCATAGATAGCCTCAGTAATAGTGTCAGGACTTGGAGCCTCCTCTTGAGATGGATCCCAATCTTAAAAGCATTCAAGATATTGTGCTTTTATTGAACAATGTGTTTATATAAGAGGTTTGTTTTCTTTTCAGCCTAACAAGACCAATGCAAAGACTTTAGTGATTTCTGTGTGAGGCTGTGCAGTAGCCCACCCAAACAGGGGAAAAGGAATCTTTCTTGATTTTTCAGCACCCCTCACATTTTTCAAGCCAATGTGTGGTCTAGACTCCGACTTTACAAAAGGGTAGTGTCGCTGTATGTCTGTTGTTCTGACATATAAAACTTTAGTCCATAAAGGTATTGCAGCATTACAACTTCTAAACATTAGATTTCATCTTAAAGATGATTGTTAATACTTATTGTCATCCTTTTGTTATTACTTCTTTACTTTTTCAGATTTTAGCATAATTATGTCATTTCCACCTCTCTTGTCCTTCATTCCAAGTCCTCCTGAATGCCACCCCTTGTTCTCTTTCAAGGTCATGACCTCCCTTTCATTGTGTGTGTGTGTGTGTGTGTGTGTGTGCACCTGTGCACATGCATGCACATATTCCTAAATCCAACTCGATCACTCTATATAATGTTATTTGAATATATGTTTTCAAGTCCAAACATTTGGCATTTGGAGGACTTTTTCTCCCACTGTTAGTTACAAAAAATCTTCTAGGGAAGATTTTTGTCCATTCAAAATACATCTTGAAATTAAGGTTTCATAAATAAAACTTAAAAGCATGGCAAAAATTTGAACTCAGTGAAAAAATGCTTAGTAGACCTCAACAGCATTATTTGGATACGATTTACATATGACAAATTTTCACTCATTTAAAATATGTATATTATACATTAATAAAGATACATACATTTAAACATTTTTATAGTGTGAAATAATCATAATACAATTACAGAAAACTTATTTCATATTTATTTCTTTATTTGTATGTATGTGTGTTTGTGTGCATGCTCAGGCACATGTGTGTCTGTGTGTGTGCATGCACACATTGCACGCATATACACACATAC
>JADRCC010518356.1:0-19403 GCA_019843855.1 Hylomyscus alleni
AAGCTCTAGAACAAAAAGAAGCAAATTCACCCAAGAGAAGTATACGGCAGGAAATAATCAAACTCAGGGCTGAAATCAACCAAGTGGAAGCAAAAAGAACAATACAAAGAATCAACCAACCAGGAGCTGGTTCTTTGAGAAAATCAACAAAATAGATAAACCCTTAGCCAGACTAACTAGAGGGCACAGAGACAGTATCCTAAGAAATGCAAAGGGAGAAATAACAACAGAAACTGAGGAAATAAAAAAAAAAAAAATCATGAGATCCTACTACAAAAGATTTTTTAAAAGTTCTTTTGACATTCCCTTCTGCTTCATTGTGTCATATTTTCAACATATTTAAAAAAATCCCTGTGTTGTTTCAGTGAAATGTCAGCTGTTTTGAGTTTTTATGCCTTTTTACTCACAGTGTGTTGCAGTTTTTCACCTCTCATACCCTGTCTCCAGGAGTCATGCACTTGCTTGGACACATAAAACACCTTTGCTCAATGCACACTCTTTCCTGTGGATATAAAGTTTGCCATAAGTCTTGTTTCTGTCCTGAAGGATAGCTCATTTTTGAGAGACATGGGCCGTGCTTCAAAGCCTAGCCCTGATTTGCATTAGGTATGCCCAGATGGGTGTCAAAGGCTAAAACGTAAGCATGCGAGATCACTGCATGCTTCCAGGAACGATGCACTTAAAGAAGTGGTAGCTGTTATGAGGGTGAAATTGGAGAGATACCAGTGAGACAGAAGGAACAGTGTAGTCCTTCTAAAGGTGGAATATGCCTAGATTAGAAACAGCAGAAAAGGTATCTTCAGAACACAGTTCAAGGGAGAGTAGCTGAAAATAGACTACAACTTATTTATATTTTATATTGAAAATACTGTTGGATTCACAGTAAACATTTCATGTTTAGAGAACCGGGGCAGGTAGTTCAGTAATAATAGAATGTATATTTAATATGCGTGATGGAATCTACAAACCAGGCCAGGAGCCATGGCATACTGGACATTCACTAGGTGAGTCCTACTCTTGGCCTTTTCTTTCCCTGCAGGGGAAAATTTTAAAGTTTTATCTGGGGCAAGAAAGATGGCTAAGCAAGCAAAGGCAAGTGCAGCATAACTCTGGAAGCCATGCTCTGTCCCTGGAACCCACAGGCTCCACAAAGCTGGCCTCTACATGGATGTGTGTGCCATGTCATGTGCAACCTTCCTGAAAGCATCGTCAGTTAGAAATATGACAGAATCTGGGTTCAGCTCCCCAACAACATATTTTTTATTTAAAATTTAAATAATAAAACGTAAAGCTAGGCTAAGCCTATAGCTTGCATACGGTGCTGAGTTACTTCAGTACTACAGAAAACAAAACAATTAAAAATGTGTAGGGACTCAGATATTACTTGGAAGGAAGAGGGGGATCACAGCCAAAGCAGAGACTGCAGGCTCTGTGGGGTGGCAAAGAGCTAGGATGTCTGACAACTTACGCAGTTACCTTGACAGTAAATGGCACTATCTTTCATTTATGTGTTAAAGAATGTAAGAAAGGGAAAGTGAGATAAAAAATTTCATTTCTGAACATAGTAGGCTCAGGTTATCTTTTAATTTTACTCTTTGTTCAGATGGTCTCACACTAGAAGTATAAATGTGTCAGTTAGATACAAATGAGCTCTTCAAGAAAGAATATAGGATAAGAAAAAAAGAGTTGAGACCATGAGAGACTTAACATCCTTGAGTATATGGAAAAGCAAGGAAAATAAGGTTACATTTAGGGGAAGATACAGGTCTCCTGTGTCTCATCCTGTGACTCTGAGGAGTGGGGGAAAATAACATCATAAAAAGGTAAAAGACAGAAGACTAAGGATTTAGCTCACAAGTAGGACATTTGCCTGCCTTGCTCAAGGCCATGGGTCCAGTTTCTCTGGACCACAAGAAAATACAAATGTAGCAGAGAGATAGGAGAAATATTTCTATCATATCATAAAGAACTAATATAGTATAGTTGTATAGTACCCCTACAAATAAAATACAAAAATAGAAACACTTATTAGTACAGTGAAAAATAAATGGCTCTTGGAAGTGTAGCTGCTTCATTCTGACTGAAAAGAAAATGAAGGCTGCACTACAGTGAAATGATATTTTCATCTTTCAGATTGGCAAATACCAAGGCATTAGGAGTTGATTCAAGTGTGCTGATGCAAGTGCATGAGAGCAAACCCTGAGCTCATTTGCTAATGTCAGAACTGTGGCTTCTGTTTCATCCAGCACTTCCACAGCTACCAGTTTATCCTGAGGATAGATACTGTGAACTGACACTTGTACACCTGTATTGTAACAGCCAGATTATCAATAAGTGAATTGCCAAATGAACTATAGAAATTGAGGCATCTGTGTCTGGCCTGGAAATGAGCTCTAAGACTGTTAAGATGCAGACTGTGTAGGTTTTAAGGAATACATAATTGCTGGACTACTAGTAGAATATAGCTGTGGGTATATATTTATACATACATTATGTATATATACTATTATATATAAAGTCTTTCTTACAAGAATGATTTCTGAAGGCTATAGAGGTGGCTCAGCAGTTAAGAACTCTGGCTGCTCTGTAGAGGACCTGGATTCAGTTTGCAGGCCCTACATGGTGGCTCATACAAACTATAACTCCAGCTGCAGCAGATCTGCTATTCTCTTCTAGCCTCCATTAGCAGCCACACACATGTGGTATACAGTCACACCTGCAAACACATATGCACATATACACATATAGACATAAAATTTTTTAAGTCTATAAAAGGGAAAAGAGTAGTTTTCTTTTGGGACATCACAAACATACATACATACATACATACATACATATGCAAATGAACATACGCATATGTACCTATACACACATACATGTGTACATATGTGCACGTACATATGTGTGTGTATGTATGTGGAAAGAGAAAGTGAAAGAGACGATGTATATCATCCTGGTTCTAGGAGACCAGATTATAAATATGTTTCCTGCTACTTAACTTTTCTATGTTCAATTTTACCATTATGATCCACATAAACAAGGCTTCCCAGGCCGGTGATGTGTGAAACTGAAGGGAGTAAAAGGGACATGAAAGCCTGTCCCTCTCTTTTCATTTTTAAGATCTTGAGCTGCCTCTTTTCCATCTCTAGTGTATTATAAACATCTGGAGGTTCCATCCACTTTTTCATTTTATGGTCCTCATAGCATGAAGAAATTGGGATGGATAGGGTAGTATATGAGGCAACACAGATGACCCAAATTACACAAATGATAGACAAAAGGATTCTGACCTAGTGGTTTCCAGGTGAAAGTTGGTATGAATGGAAGCAGGGTGCTGTTCTCTGCACATAGAAGTCCTCAGGAAGAACTGTGTAACGGCCTCCACAGCACGTTACATTTGCTGATACTGTGCTTGGTTGGTAGTTATTAAACAAACAAGGAAAGCTATTTTCTTACTTTTCAAGAAAGATTAATTAGTTTTTATTCTAAGTGTATGAGTGTTTCACCTACGTGCATGTATGTCCTTGTGGTGGTCAGAAGAAGGCATCAGGATCCCTGAAGCTGGAGTTAAATGATGGTCGTAAACCACCATGTATATGGACCAGGCCCAGGAATCAAACACTGGTCCTGTTCAAGAGCAGCAAGCACTCCTAGCTGCTGTGCCTTCTGTAGGCCCCTTTTAAGTCTGGGCCTTGTGCGTGCTGCACCCTCTGCACGACAGTGTTCCAATAGAAACAAGACAGGCTGAAGGAGCTCCACCAGAACTATTAGCTGAGGGTGGGAAGTAGTTCTCAGCTTGTTGTCAACTCAAGTCTGTGTGAGACTGATGGTGAGAAAGTACAAGGGTACTTCTAGATACCTGCAGCTCACATCCTGCCACTTTTCTCATCCTCCTGGGAAGTGATGCTTTTTGAGGAGAACATAAGTTGAAGAGATGATGTTGGGGTAAAGATGACTCATTCCTTTCCCAGGATGCAAACACTTTGTGTCAAGCTTTTACGAGTTTCCATTTATGTTCCAGAAGATATTTCAACTCTTCATGCATGTCATTTGAGAAGCTATTTTAAAATTTTGCACACAGCTCCTCATAATTATTCGTTTTCTCTAATCCTACAGTAACCATAAACTAAGAACACTTTTTACATTCAAAATAACAATAAAACTGAAAACATTACAGAAAAGAAGCAGTTGAGAGTCGGAAGAAGACCCTTAGATTGGAGTGGATTGTAAGGTCCTGGTGTCATGTTCAAAATCTGAACCTAGTGGGATTTGTCAAATAGAACACCTTGTATGTAGTACTTAATAACTAGTAATCTACTAGTTATTACTACTGTCTAAAGTGTCAGACTGCAGAGGGCATTTTCCATGTAGTTTATTTGACTGATAGTCCCTTAACATGAAATATCCAGACCTTATACCACAAAAGTCCCAAGGAAATTTAATATAGAGTCTACTATATGGAAATCTGTAAAATTAAAAGAGTCCATTGCATCACTTGAGCATTGATCTGGTGCAGTCAAGTGGCAGGTGACTGGTCTGCCCTGCTACTGGTATACCTTTCCCCCAAACCTCTGTAGCCTTAATGTTTAATCTTGACAGGATTTACCTAATTGATCCATATCGCTTCTCTGTGGTGTCAGTGTGTGGGTTTTGAGTTCTTTGAGTTCCTGAGAGGTCGTTAACCTGCAGTAAATCTTGAGGGCTGTTAGGTGATTCATCATTGTTCACACTAGACTGATACTACTGCACCCATACAGATTTCTGACAAGAAGACTAGAAAGAACTTCACTTTAGAAACAATCATGTGGTAAACACAATGTCTGACTCAGGTGTTATATGTAGTTCAATGTAGTGCTAAAGTTAGAGTCTAACCTTATTTGTTATACTGTTTTTCCTGAGGAGAGTTTAATGTCTGTTACCACAGATAAGGCACCAATAATAGATTAGAAAAGACAACTTCATACCAATGCAGCTATGGAAACCAATGTGTTTATTTGGGTTAACTAAGGAACATTGATCAGAGGTTACTGGACAGGAGCAGAGTAATTTACAGAAAGCTGCATCACTGAGTAGTCCCATCACAGGTGGTGAGCTCAGGGAGGCTGCTTACTGAACAGAGTCCCACTTTGAGCTGGCCTTTCATATTCCATACATGCACTTCAACTCTCCATGAGCACTTCCAGGGAAGAGTGGTGGTGGACTCCAAACACAAAAGGTCTCTGCCTTTCCCTCTCCACTTTCTAGGGATATATTGATAACTTCTATGCTACTGCCACATACCTAGCTGTCCCTGTATTGGTTTACTTAGTTTGTTGCCATGACAGTAGGCCAAGATTAACTCTGCCTACAGAAGGCCACTGATCATGTAAAGCCCTGAAAATAAATATGGTTAATTATTCATATTTATTCTACTTAAGTATTACAGTTATATCTAGGTGCATAGAAAATCTAATTACAGATATTTTCAGTTACTTGTACATAGATAAATGAAATTATCCATAAATCTGAATCATACCTAGGCTTCTAATTTATGTTTTCTACATTCTACACTTTAAAATGGGAAACAGAAAAGCCCCCAAAATTGAAGTGTAAGTAATAATCTTGATATTTTCATTCTCTTTTATAACTTTCTGCTTCATTCCTTCTTAAGCTACAATCACCAGCTTGTGAAATTCCTAGGCTGCTTCAGCAGTGCTAATTGCCAGTTTCATGTTGTACTGGCTGGTTTTGTGTGTCAACTTGACACAAGCTGTAGCTATCACAGAGAAATGAGCCTCAGCTGAGGAAATGTCTCCATGAGCTCCATCTGTAAGGTATTTTCTCAATGAGTGATTAAAGGAGGAGGGCCCAGCCCATTGTGGGTGGGGCCATTTCTGGACTGATGGTCCTGGGTTCTATAAGCAAGCAAGCTGAGCAAGGCAGGGGAAGCAAGCCAGTAAACAGCACCCATCCATGGCCTCTGCATCAACTCCTGCCTCCAAGTTCCTGCCCTGTGTGAGTTCCAGTCCTGACTTCCTCTGGTGATGAACAGCAATGTGGAAGTGTAAGCCGAATAAACCCTTTCCTCACCAACTTGCTTCTTGGTCATGATGTTTTGTGCAGGAATATAAATCCTGACTAAGATACATATCTAGCTAATGAATGAATGACTGTTGCTATATGTTTTATAATCTTACTAAGTAGTTCTTATACTAATAAGGTAGCCTTGTACCCAGTTAGTTTAAACATTCCAGGTTTGTGCCATTTTAGTATCTAATTGGCTTGACATTTGTCTCATAATTATTTTTAATAGTATAATGTGATTGGCCACCATTTTGCAGTTCCAATTTCTTACTTGATTCTTCATCTCTGGAGTTTGCACTTTAATTTGTTCTTATCTTAAACAGAACGTCAAAAACATGAGCTATAATTGATGTCACTAGTCTGTATTATGTTACTGTGACATACTGTTAGACTGAATAGTTGTCGAGGAAAGATATTTCTCAGCTGAGTCTGCAGAGACCAGAATTTATGCTGTACGTCTGCTGAAGGCCTCTCGCTGTGTCAGAAGGTGGATGAGGGCATCCCATGGAGACAAGAGGAATACTAGCTTACCTCATACCTCTCTCCCATCTTTTTATAAAGCAGCTCCCTAACCCTGCTGACCTCATCCCAGTTATCTCCTGAAGGCCTCACCCCCAGATTTTATCTGCATATGCCAAATTGGGGGATTAAGTTTCTAACATGAATTTGGGGGACTAATTTAAACTAAAGCACTTAAATATAAAAAGCCTAGGAAGTACATTCTTTCTTTCCTGGTGTTAGTGAAACTGTTTAATGCTGTTGCTTCTGCTAGCCACTTGTTGTCACCAGGTCACCAGCTGAAGGGACATTTAGAAGACAGGTGACTGACTATAAATTATATACAGACAATAAAAATTAAATATTTCTGCTATAGCTTACATTTTTAAAAGTAAGAATTTTTATTGTATAACTGTATAACTCTTATCACTTGGCAATGCTTTTTCATTTATATCATTTAATAGCATCAGGAAACTAGGAAAATGTAGTCTAAATTAGTGAGATATTCACAAGAGTTATAACTGAAGAAACTTGAGTAAAATATATTTGAAAAATATTTGAAGATGTCATGGTACCTGGTTTAGTAAAATAAAATAGAAATGTAATGTTCTCCAGTAATGACAATTGATTCCAAGCTTATCAGGCAATACCTCAGAAACAGAGGAACATAATCTTAAATATTAAAGATATTAGTAACATATTTATCACTGTGTGATGTAACAGATAGCAGCAGTTTTATCTAAAACTACAAAAATGACAAAGAACTTTTTCAGTTAAAGACTAAGGAATTAAATGGATAAATAGCTAATAAAGTCTGAAAAGACATAGGTAGTGTTGTTTGTTCCCTCTGTCCCACCCTGGAGATGTGAACATGTATTTGTTTACCCCAGATAGAGTGCTGAATAACAGATTAAAGAAATGATTCCACCTTCTTCTGACTTTATTGGGCTTGCTTGAAGAAACATGAGTGACTCCAAAGCAGCTACAAGTGGCCAGTAACTCATGAAGTCGACATCCTGTTGCTCACAGTCGTCTGCAGTGGAGAGCACACCCTCTCTGCACCCCTTTTCTTTGCTATCATAAGCTTGTGGAGGGGCCTTCTGAATGCTGTAACTTTGTGAGCTTCTCTGTAAGATGCATTGACTTCCTGAGTCTATGACTCCTACCTCCTAGGAAGAAATGCTTCACTTAGGAAATAACTAAGCAGCACCCACACACACACTTTTCTGGCACTTAATTTTTTCACTTCTCTATGGTCATGTTCACTCAGCCTTGATGGGAATGAAGTAAATGTTCCATTGTTTTCTCTGTGTTGGCCAAGCCTTGGGCCACAGTACCACACCGAGTTACTAATTTTATGAGTTTGACTGGTTGTCTCTGCAGTAAGTCCATTATAAAAAAAGAAGTTTGCCTTTATGAATAGCTGAGGTTGACAGCAGCAGTAATCTGTAGGCTTAACCATTTAGAAGGCAGATTGACAGGCACATAATATCCATTTAATAAAGCAGCAGTCACTTCTGTGTTGAGACCCATGACTTGCCTAGTCACAGGCTTTGCCCTAAGAGTACCAGATGTGTGTTCACTGCTGTAGGGCAGCCTTTACATAAAAGGAAAACAGTTGTACTCATAACTATTGTCGATGGATACATCTTGCCAGGCTCATTTATTTTTGCAGCATGAAGGGTCCCATACCAAGCAGGGCCATCACTAGCAATTCTGCCTAACACTTTGTCATGCCTTCAGCTTTCTGAAAGCCAGTCATCTCGGTCCAAGCCTGATCTCATGTAGCCATTGTATATGATGTCTTCAGCAGCAGAGTCTTACCATCTGGTTCTGCTATATGGCCAACATCAGTGGCAGTAGTCATAGTCTGTGGGTCTCAGAAGTCTCCCTGACCACCCACTCACAGGGAGGGGCTCACCTTTGGCACTGAGAAAAATTCAGTAACCTTATGACTGACTTCTGGGAATGCCCTTTTTCCACCTAGTGTAGAGTGTTGTGTATGTTTAAACTCTTTAATTGCTGTTCTCTGTTTTTCCAGGTGCCTTTTTCAGCTCTGTAAAGAGACTGAGAGGTTAACACAACTAATGAAACCTTTCTCACCAAGGGCAGTGGCGGAGGGGTGGCATGGTCTCTGAAGGCCCATTGCTATTTGCTCTAAGCCAGTGGTAGTGGATCTTGGGTAGATAAGGGTAAGGAAAAGAAGTGTAAATAAAGTCCAATAAAGCATGAAAAGATATATTACTTATATCAAGTGTTTCCTCAAAAGAATAAAATGTTGTGTGCAATGGCATTATCTTACTTTTCTTATTGCTGGGAGCAAATATATGACAAAAGCAACTAAAAGAAGAAAACATCCTGACTCATAGTCCATCAAGGTAGAGAAGTTACAGCATCATTTTGTCCAGTTTATACAGTCCATCGGCCACACATGACCACTAGACTGAGCAAACATATTCTACCCTCAATATATGTGTAAGAGAGAAAAATACACAACACACTCTGGAAGGATGGTTGCCCATCCTTAGGACAAACTTATTTTTCACCTTCATTGTCATGTGTGTCTTTTGTGAACTTCTGGTTGGTGCTTAGGTCCTTAAAAGCTCTCTAGCATATGTGGCGTTGTCAGTTTTTTACCCTCTAAAAATTCCAGTTTGACATGAATCCTGTCACATTTGCCTCCAAGTAACTCAGACAGACTCCCTCATCTGCTTTACCTTTTTCTGTCCCCCCTTATTGCTGTATCACTTTATAAACTTGATTCACATGCCAGTCTTAAGTTCTTTGAATATGTCAGAGCTTCTCTCTCATAAAAAAGCACATCCCTTCGTGAGATCAACAAAACCCTGAAGCTCCACAGCCCTGAGGTCACACTCTGCTGAGTTACTTCTCTCTTAGATACCCTTTATAGTCTTATCTAGACAAGTGAAATTGCTTGTTCTGTACTGAGTCCTCTCAGGAATGTGGTCCTTAAAAGTATATTTACTGTGTTTTAGTCCCTGATTTTTATAGGACATCAGCCAGTGTTTCACCTGGTGCATCCGGCTCATCTGAAACCCGAGCACCCATCTCCAGGCTGTGCAGCTGTTGTTCCCTGACTCTTCTTAGGTTTCGTCAGCCCTTACTGGGGCCAGTTACATGCTTTGACTCTCCCTGAGAAAATGTGAATAGGAATCTATTCACTCCACACTAGGTGTTAGTAACCAGTCAAAGAATTATCTATTGTACTCAAATCTAGTTTGGTGAACCATTGGGTTTATTTAGATTGTGTGGTGATTTGATTATGCTTGGCCCAGGGAGTGGCACTATTACAAGGTGTGTCCTTGTTGGAGTACATACGTCCTTGTTTAAGGAAGTGTGAAACTAGGGGTGGGCTTGAGACCCTATTCCTAGCTGCCTGAAAACAGTCTTCTCCTAGCTGCCTTTAGATAAAGATGTAGAACTCTCAGCTCCTCCTACTCCATGCCTGCCTGCTTGATGCCATGCTCATGCCTTGATGATAATGAACTGAAACTCGGAAACTGTAAGCCAGCCCCAATTAAATGTTTTCCTTTATAATAGAGTTGCCTTGGTATGATGTCTGTTCACAACAGTAAAACCATAACTAAGAAAGAAGTTGGTACCAGGGACTGGGATATTCCTGTGATAGACCTGACCTTGTTTTTGTTTGGAAGAATGTGGATTTTGGGACTTTGGGTTTGGAAAGCTTTAAGTGGGACTTAATGGGCAATCTTAGTAGGAATATAGAAGACATTGGTACTGAGGGTGATTTTAACTCTAGAGGTTGTTCTTCCGATGTTTGATGAAGAATGGAAATGCTCTTGTCTGAAGTATCTGTCTAAGGCCAAGGTGAAGAGACTCAGATTAATTGCATTGAGAAAGAACGACTCAGATACCAAACATAGACTTTGTCCTCTAGTTTACTCTCATGAAGAACATTTTGGTCAAGCATAGCAAGCTTAAAAAGAAAAAAAACAAAATGTATGATTCAAAGAGTAAAAGGTGCCAGGAAGTGAAGTGGAGCTAAGTCTTGAGTTGAAGGATATTAAATGGAATTAAGGGAGTGGTGACCTTGGGGCAAGATCCCACCTTATTGTTTATGCATTTGCAGTTGGAACAAAGGATAGTTGTACCTGGTTATTGTTTTCATTTGGACTTTTAATCTGGCATGAACTACAATCCAGAAATAGAGGGCAAAATATGAAGTGTGACCTGTGTTTTCTGTGTCCACATATTGAGGTATAACACCCATGAAAATGTTAGGCCCAGGCGTGGTGATACATGCCTTTAATACCAGGAGACAAAGGCAAGCAGATTTCTGATTTCAAGGCTAGCCTGGAACAGAGCAAGTTTCAAGTAGAGAAAACCTATATCTTAAGTGTATGGTACATACCTTTAATCCCAGAACTCATGAGACAGAAGCATACAGATCTCTGAGTTTCAGGGTCAGTCTACATAGCAAGTTCCAGGATAGACCAGCTTAGGCAGTAAAGGATGTAATAGAACAAGCAAGCAGTAGAACTTGGCAGCTTCAGCCATGTGGTTCTGGCTTTAGAGGCAAGAGTAAAAAGAGACTATTGGGACAATTGATACTGGTTAGCTAGAGTCCTCCTGACCCCCCCCCCCCCATTCTCTATGGTTTTCTTTCTTAATAATCCCTATGTTCACTTCCTGTCAACTGGTTGTTTGCTCTGCCTCTTGACCTCTGGTTGACTTTATTTAATTCTATTTACAATATTCAAGTAGGAAACTCTTGGATTAAAGGTATGTGCTACAGCTGAACCATACCACAAATAAAAACAGATATTTTTCTAAATAACACAGTTGTGGGGTTGACAGTGTGATCAGATATCCTGCAATAAACCAGAACAGGAAAAAACAAACCAAAAAACAGGGAAAAGGAGCCAAAGAAAAGGTGCAAGAAACATACAGATGTAGACACACACACAAGACATAAAAACAAAACTGGAAACTATAAAACGTAAGCAAAAGAATTTAAATGAGGGGTAATACCCAGACAGAGCATTGTAAGACATAAAAATACATTCAAAATTATCATTATTTGTTTTGTGTTTGCCATCTCTGCTGGCCATCTTTTGTATGGGTTGTATAGCCCGTGAAACTCCACTGGAGAAAACTTAATTCTTTTCCTTGAGAGTAGTCACAAATTGGGTTAGGGATCTGGACTTGTGTCCACTTCCCCTCTCAGCCCTGGGACCCCATGTAGCTTAGCTTTGTGCATGCTGCCTCAGTCTCTGTGAGTTGTATCTAGAAGGCCTTGTTTCCTTGTTGGCCTGCTTTCCAACTGACTCTTACAATCTTTCTGCCTCCTCTTCTGCATAGTTCTCTTGAGTCCTGAGGGAGGAATTTGATGGAGACATGTTTCAGGGTCTTCCACTCTGCACATTGTCCAGTTGTGGGTTGTTCCCATTTACTTTTGGAGAAAGCTTCTCTGATGATGGCTGGGCTAGACACGGATCTATGCATATAACAGAATGTCATTAGGAGTCATTTTATTGCTATAATTCTTTAGCAAAACAGTAGCATTTGGTTTTCCCCCAGGACCATGGCTTATCTACTTTCAGATTCTTGACCACCTTGGCAGTATTGAGCATGGATTCTGTCTTATGGAATGGGCCTTAATAAATCCAATTAGATATTTGTTGGTTGCTCCCACAACTTTTGTGCCACTGTTGTAGGTGGGTCACCATTGTAGATCTCAGGGTTTGTAGCTGGGTTGATGTTTACTTTTCTCCTATGGTAATGTCCAAAGTCCTTCCAGTACCATGAGCACTAGTCCGTAGGGGTAAAGGCTTTAGGTAGGCAAGTAGGTGTTGTCTTCAGCAATAGGGCCTTACTGTATGTTTGTGGAGAGCCACCCATAGCCTTGGCAGTAAATCACCTGGGTTGTTTGGGGTTTTCTATGGGGCTTCTCTGGCCAACAACTCAACTAGGTGTTACCTATTCCTGGCACTGGGGACTTCATTTGGTTACAAGAGATGTATAGTTGGGGCATTGTCTCTCCCATAAAACCATCCCGATATCCCCTCCTTTACTCCCTTTTTCCTTTCCCCTCTGTGTTTGATCTTTGCATTCAATTCCCTAGCCCTTGTCCATCCATAGCTACCTATTTTATTTATCCTTTCTAATGAGATTCCCCTGTCTCCCATCCCTTACTCTACACTTAACATCTGTGGTTATATGCATTGTAGCCTGCTTATCAAAGACTTAACAGCTTATATCTTCATATAAGTGAATACATAACATCTATGTCTTTGGCACCTGGATTACCTCACTAAGGATGATTTTTTTTATGTTCCATTCATTTATCTGCAAATTTCATATATCCATTTTTAACAGCTGAGTTATAATCCATGTAAATGTACCACGTTTTCTTTATCCATCTATTGATAGACATCTATGCTGGCTCATCCAGTAGAATGCAGATGAGCAAGTGTCTCTGTAGTAAGATGTAGAATCTTTTGGATACGTGCCCAAAAGTGATCTAGCTGTATTTTGAGGTAGATCTGTTCCAGCTTCCTGAGGAGCTGCCTTCCATAGTGGATGTCTAAGCTTGTAGTCCTACCAGCAATGGATGAGAGTTACAATGTTGGATTTTCAAAAGACAGTTTCTTAGTTTCTTTGAAGTATAGTATGTACTTGACTGTATTCACCCCTATGCTTTTGTCCTTCCTGTTCCTTCTCCCCAACAGCTTCCTTTGTTGTTCCCCCAGTTTTCTTTCTGCTGGTGTGTGTGTGTGTGTGTGTGCCGCACGCACAATTGCTGCGATAAAATAATTAATAAAAACAAACTTAAGGAAAAAAGGATTTATTATACACATGTACACATGTCTTATTATCTGTAAAATCTAGAATACACAAATGATGGAGAAGATAGAAAAGAATATCTGATGTTCTGAGTCTGGCTTATTGTCTTAATATTGTCTTAATTGCCCCCATCGCTTGTAACAATTTCCCAGCAGATGACCAAATTTCAGTCTTCTTAAGTTCCATTGAATATGTGTACTTACATACACATGCACTTTCCTGTCCTGTTGATTGACAATTAGGCTGATTCCATAGTTTGTCTATGATATGTAGTGCTTGTACATGTTTTTGCTTTTTTAAAAAAGGTTTCCTTCATAGACCAGGCTGGTCTTGAACTTGTGATACTCCTACCTCAGTGTTGTCATTCAAGGATCTACTACTTTCCTTGTCCTGTCTTGTTTTATTTTAAAATGTGTTTTCAGTAGACTTCTTTATGTCCCTTAATAAGATAAAATTTAAACAGTAGATAGTAAATATAGTGCATACATTTTTGTTGTTGTTGCTTTTGTTTTCTTGAGACAGGATCTCACTATGTAACTCTGGCTGTTCTGGAACTTACTATGCAGACTGGTAGGCTAGCTTTGAGTTCATAGAGCTTCATCTCCCTGCCTCTGCCTGAGGTTAAAGGTACACCACTATACCCGACTTAAAGTCACATAATTAAAGGTACACCACTATACCCGACTCAAAGTCACATAATCTTGATGATTACTCCCCTGTTTCAGATGTAACCCTGTAATATGACAGTGGCAGTTGCTCTGCTCTGGGCTTTGTCCTTATTCTCTCATGACTCATGAAGATCAGCCAACCTAGAGAGAGAAAGCTCGTCTTTTGTACCTTGAAGTTTTTTCTCCCAGGTTTCATTCACAAGTTTGAAGAAAATTTTTATAGCTAAGAGATGGAAAAAAATAAGGACAATACAGTAATTTTTCTTTAAGCTTGGTTTACTAAAAGTCTTTTTAATTCTGAAGTTAAATTCTTTCATCTTATAACATCCTTTCTAGTGACATAACATAGGATCAACTTGCTTCTGTGTGCCTTTCTTTACTATTTCCCCTCCCTCCCTCCCTCCCTCCTGCTCTCCCTCCCTCCCTCCCTCCCTCCCTCCTGCTCTCCCTCCCTCCTTCCCTTCCTCCCTCCCTCCTGCTCTCCCTCCCTCTGTCCTTCCTTCCTCCGTTCCTCCCTATCATTGTCTTTACTTGGTTAGTAAGTAGCTGATTAATGAGTCCCCAGGAAAGTTTTCAGGCTTCACTGGCATAAATTCAAATGCCCGAGAACTAGTGTATTAAAATACAGAATCCTAGATTGACACATTGGTTAATATCTACTCTTCTGAATTCTCCTAGCCCTTTTCACCCCCTCCCCAGTTAATCCAAAATGTTAGGGTTAATGTTCCTATTGGTCAGTATCATAACATGTAAAATAATGTAATGCTTATACCTTAGTATTATGAGAAAAGTGACAGAGAAAGAAAATGTTAACTTGTGTGACCTTACCTGCAAAGTGACTAACACCCACTGAAAGGCAAAAAAGTAAAAACGTGTATGTATACAAGACTAAAGGGAACAGACCTCAGTGCTATAAAGGTTTTATGTGATACCCACATACAACATCGTTCTAAACAGAGAAAACCTGAAGCAATCTAGTTAAAAACGGGAGTGAGATAGGCTGTCCACTCTCTCCGCTCATTTTTAGTATAGTACTTGAAACACTGGCTAGAGCACATAAGGCAAGAAGAGTAAATAAAAGTGATACAAATAGGTAAAGGAAATTATTTCTATATGCAGATGATGTGTTAGATGTAAAGATTTCCAAAATTCCATCAAAATTTCTAGAAATTTTCTAGAAATAACAAACTTTGAGCAAAGTAGCAGGATACAAAGTTAACTTGTAAAAAATCAGTAATTTTTCAATATATCAGTAACAAACATGTTAAGAAAGATCATGGGAGACTCATTCACAATAGTGCTCTCTTCCCAAGTCTAATAAACCTGACCAAGGAGGTGAAAGACATCTTTAGAAAATGGAACAACTTCCCAAGCTCATGGATTGATATATTGTAAACATACTGTAAGAATGAACATCTTAAGATTACAGATCCATAGAATCCCAGTAAAATTTACATGCTGCTCACCAGAAGTAATTGTTATCTTCAAGACTTACTGCCTCCGTCTGCTAACTTAGGCCTAGTCCTGAAAGCTTCTAGCTGCTGTACAATCTATTCTAAGCCTAGAATTGTTTCAGACTTTGAGACTTACTGCTGAATAAGCTCATTCTTTCTAGTTCTTTCTGAGCTATAGCTGGCTGGTTCAACTCAACTGTTCTGTCTCAAATTCCTCTCCAAGGTGACTGGCTTTCTAGTTGGGCATATCCTATTCTGCCAGATAATTCTCTGATTCATCACGTTGTCTACCCCTCAATTAGACATCACTTTCAAACATGGGTGCTTTTTTCTACAAACTAACTTTACTTTCATTGTTTGGGGTTAAAGATGGGTGCTAAGGGCATGCCTGTATTCCACCCAGGGGGAGTAAAGGTGTGTGTTAAGGGCATAGCCACACCACAACTAGAAACAGATTTTTCTAGTAAACAACACAATCTCAGGGTTCCCAGTATGATAAAATATCTTGCAATACTAAAGTTCATATGGAAGTAAAAAAGAATCTAAGTAGCAAAAGCAGCCCTGAAGAGAAAGATCACCATGCCAGATTTCAGGTTGTATTACTGAGCTAGAATAGTGAAGACATCGTGGTGCTGGCACTAAATCAGACATGTAGGTCAGTGGGACAGAATATAAGACCCAAATTGAAGTGCACTTAGTTAAAGTGATATGATATTTGACAAAGTTGCCAAAAATACATTGTAGAGGAAAGACAATATCTTTAATAAATGATGCAGGAAAAGTTGGATGTCCACATGGAAGAGAATGCATTAAATACATATGTATCATCCTGTACAAAAATCAACTTGAAATAAATGAAAGTCCTCAGTGTGAATTCTGAAATATCAAAACTGATAGAAGAAAACAGAGGCAGGACTTCCAAAATGCAGATACAGAAAGACTTCCTGACCAGGACTCCCTTTGTTCAGGAATTAAGAAACTGATAAATGGCACATCATAAAGCTCAAAAGCTTCCATACAGGAAAGGATATATCAGTGAAGTGAAGAGAAAGCATGCAAAGAGAATTTGTGCCAGGCATACATCTAAGAGGCTTAATACACAGAATCATAAACAATTCAAAAAAGAGTCAAAAAGAATGGGCTATCAGGCGGAACAGAGAGTTCTTAAAAGAAATTAAAATGACTTTAAAACATAAAAATGTTCAACATCCTTAGCAATTATGGAAATGTAAATTAAAGCTACTTTGAGTTTTCATCTTATTCCAGTCAGAATAGGATCAAGAAAACAACTGACAAATGCTGCTGGTGATACTGGGGTAGGGGAACCCTCATTCACTACTGTTGGAATTGCAAACTGGTACAGTAATCATGGAAATCAGCTTAGAAAAGCCCTAAAAACCTAAAAATACATCTTCCATATGACCCATTTATACTACTTTCCAGAAGACTAAGTATCTTACTACACAGATTCTTTTGCTCAGCTATGATCATTGTCACTCTGTTCACAAGAGCTAAGGGGTGGAGGCAGTCTAGATGACTGTCTGATGACGAATGAAAATGTAGTGCATACACAAATGAATTCTGTTCAGCTTTAAACAGAAGCATGATTGTTTACTGTCTGTGCTTATTAATGGAGTGTTACATCCATGTTCTGGAAACAGGGCTTTATAAATACTTTTGAATTAACTGACAAATGAATATAAACAAAGTAGTGTTTCAAGAAAAAAAGAAAGGAAAAAAAAAAAAGAAACTGCAGGCAAATGGATGGAACTGTAAATACTCAGAGGTAACCCCAACCCAGAAAGGTAAGTGCTGTATTCGTCTGTATTTGTGGATCCTAGTTTTTTCTTAATCTTTGGATTTGATAGTATAACTTAGGAGTAGCCACAGAAGCTGGGAAAGTAGAAAGAGGTCTTGCTGATGGGAGGAAGAAAGCCCTAAGGAAATAGTGGACACAAGTGCAATGTAGAGAAAAAGGTAGAAACAGAGTAGGGAATTTCATTTGGTAGGGGAGTAAGGCTAGTACAGAGGGAGAGACAGAGTGGTGGGATGAGAAAAGCTAGTTTTTCAACAGGCCATTGAGAGACATATTTTATTAACTTACTTTAAAATACATATAGATGTACATATGTGCCAGGGTGTGCTCTCTCTCTGTCTCCGTCTCCGTCTCCGTCTCTCTCTCTCTCTCTCTCTCTCTCTCTCTCTCTCTCTCTCTCTCCCCCTCTCCCCTTCTCCCCCTCTCTCCCCCTCCCTCCCTCCCCCCCCTCACACACACACACACACACATGGGGTGAGTTAGCTCACATGGGGTGATAATGCTCCCCACAGAAGCCATAGAATCTTTTTTTTTACAAGATATACCAGACAAGGGATACCTATCTTGGAGTTTTGATCCAGGTGGGGGTGGGGTGTCCAAAAGACACTCAAAACAATATAAGCTTTTGACATTGCCATGGTTACCTCCCAGAAGGTAAGAGCCTACTGCTGAAGACAGCACACACTCTGTCACAGGACATGGAAGACTTGAGTTGGTACTGGCCTAGAAGTCTTCTCCCTTCAGTTAGCTTTGTTAAGTATCAAAATGTGCTATGCAAGCTACCAAGGGAAAAGACTAATCAACAGTCCTACTGAGTTGTAAATCCTCTAAAACACAGCGATTGACCCAGCAAAATATCCCCACTGGTACAGTAGTGGCACTTAAGTCTTGGGAGCAACCCACAGCTCTCTAATTGAAGTTAAGTCCTCTTAATAGGAAGGGATTCATGCCTGGTCTGTAAACCTAGCCAAGACCCTGTGTCCAGTGGGATCAAAGACCCTAAAGAACATCATTTGCTGCCATTTTCATAAATTAATATAGCTTGCAACCATATTCTGAATATTTATCTTTATACCCGCAGATAAATGCAATTCATCAAAGAAGCTTCTTTTTTAAAAAGTATTTTTGTGTCTGTTTGAGTGGTTTCCTGCATTTGTGTGTGTGTACTACATATGTGCTTGGTGCATGTGGAGACCAGAAAGGATGTTAGCTCCCTTGGAACTAGAGATGCAGATGGTTGGGAACCACCATGTCAGTAGTGGGAAATAAACCCAGCTCCTCTGCAAGAACATTCAGCAGCTAGGCCATCTCTCTAGCCCCAAGAAACTTCTTTCTGCAACAGATGGAGGTTACACAGGGATGCACACTGGTGCAAATGTAGAAGATAAATGGTCACGTAGTGCCCAGCTCCAGTTAATACACTTAAGGCTTGGGAACATTACAGAAGAAGTCAAAATTGTAGAAATCAAAGGACCAAGAAGACTGATACAAGATAACATCTTCTACACAGGACAGGGATGCTGCACTCCCTAACTCTGAACAGTATAGGTACCTTTGCTCACAGGTATACACTACCAACTAATTTACTTGCCAAAGTAAATAGAAAATTTAAGGGGGTCCCAACCCTAAGTGGAGAGCTATGGACAGTCAGAGGCTATTAAAGGAGGAAATTTCTTCTTGGGACACATTCCCTGAAAGTTTTCCAAACCCTAACAAACATATGTACGTACGGGCAGCACTACATGGAACCATGTGTGTGCGTGTTCATGTGCATGTGTGCATGTGTAATTATAGATTAAAAAGGTCATGAATTCAGGATGGGGTTACAACACAGAAAGAGTTGGAGAAGAAGGGGACAAAATGATGTAACTGCAATGAATTTATGTATGAAATTCTCAAAAGACTAAAAAAAAAAATTGTAAAGAAGAATATATTGAATTACATCCCTGCCTTTTTAATTGTTTTTCGGGGAGATAATTGATTGGTTTATTTGTTGAGACAGGGTCTTCCTATGTAGCCTTGATTAGCCTGGAACCCTTATGGAGACCAGAATCACCTGGAATTCATAGACAGGTG
>JADRCC010518382.1:0-11791 GCA_019843855.1 Hylomyscus alleni
AAAAAAAAAAGGATTTCATTCATGTTATTCAGCCAAAGTCACTTTAAATTTAATGATATATAGTTACAGAAGATATATTTAACATAATCTGGTAATTTATGAAATACTGAGAATCATAGAGCAACACAGGAATATTAAGAAGAATGGGACTTAAGTCACAAAGGTTCCAACTGTAATGATCTATGAACATTTAAATTAAACTTCTACAGAAAAATAAATAGGTTTCTAGTTGCATCCTTGCTCAAAGTACTAATCTGTAAATGCTTAGAAAAGAGTCACATCCCGTTGACAATGGGGCACATGAAATGTCTTTAACAATCAGGAGGCTTTTTAACTGGTAGACATTAGGGATCACTGACACAAAGTATTGATATTCAGTATTTTTCCCTGTTAGCTTTTGTTTTTTTTGTGTGTGTTATGGTTTGTGTTCACATATATGACTGCATGTATGTACCATAGCACATATGTAGAAATCAGAGGCTATACTGGGTTCCCACATTCCACTTCCTTTTGTTTTGCTGGTTCCCATTTATGCATTTTATGTGCATGTGTGGTGTTGATGAAGGTCAGAAGATGGCACCCGATACCCTGGAGTTAGGAAGAGTTATAAACTTCCATGTGGGTGCTGGGAATCGAGCACCCGTCCTCGGCAAGAGCAAGAGCTCTGGCTGAGCAGACATCTCTCCAGCCCACACCTTGTTTTATATGGGTCTCTCTGTGTCTGCGTAATCCAGGCTAGCCAGTCCACAAGCTCCACAGGATTTTCCTGTCTCCACTTCATCTCCACTTCTCAACTCCCCACAAGAGTCCTGGGGTTACTGACATACACCACACGTTCAGGTGTTAGGGACCCCAGGGATCTGTATTCAAGTCACCAGGCTTGTAAAACAAGCACATTTTCATACCAACTCATCTCCTGTCCCTTTTCTGTTGTGACACGGTCTCACTATGCCATGAAGGTGGACCCTGAATACCATTTGCAACTCAGGCTATCTTCAAACTTATGATCTTCCTGAGTTCCCACCTGCACCATCCGTCTTCATTCTGTCCTACAATTTCACCACAGAAATAGGTACCTGAATTAAACTATTATGCTTGGATATTTAACATATAATCCAAGAGGCTTATAATTCTCAAGGAGAAAATGAGAAGTCTTTCCCCTAGAAATACAAGTTTAAAGGACAAGAAAAACAAAAGCAAAAAAAATCAAAGCAAACTTTGGTGATTTCTATAAAGGTTCTGGTATAATCCTAGTTCCAATTCCCATGGAAAGCCACCCCCTGAGACAGAGCCTTCTTCTGGATAACCTCAGGAGTTTCACATGGGAAGAAGGCCAAAGTGACTGCCACGGTGCAGACATCCGGCTCACCTGACTACTGCGTCAGCAGGGGAAGAGTGGTGCCGAGTGCCCCACAACTGAGGGCTGCTGAGGACTGCCTCAGGGGTGCATTTGCGGCTCCTTTCCTCCTGTGGTCCATGTAGAAGGAGAGTGCTTCAGAGATGACAAAGAACAGGAAAACAAAAATTCACACAAAGGAAAAGAAAAGTGCCCTCACTAAGGCATATCACACACACAATTCTAAAAGCAAGTAATACAATAAGCCTGTGAACTGGCCACTTGATGTACAGGGTACCGAATGTGGAAACACACATCCTGGGAAGACGAACTGGAGAGAGGCTGACTGTGGACCAGATCCTGACGCTTAAGGGGGAAGAGGTTGCCACCAGCTCTGCGTCCTCTTAGGCTGCTGATAAAAAATTAAGTAATGGCCGAATTGGGGAAGAGAAACTGTGAATATATGTCAATAATAGCACAAACTGCTTTTACTAAATTAATTTTTTTCTCTTCAGAAAAAGAATATATAAACATGTCAAAAGTATCAAAAAAGTAATCATTTACTCCACATTGCTCACAATACTACATATAAAGAACTGTTTTCAAATGAAGCAGTCAAAGTCAGTCAGAAGAGGCAGGTGATCCAGTGTAGACCTGTACCTGTTTTCCTTGTCACTTGTAGATGAAAGCAGAACCCACATCCTAACACTCACCCTTTCTACTTCATGGCACTTTTTCAAGGCATCCCCATATCTCCCCAGGCGCTGATAGGCAGAAATGCACTCCGTCTCAAACCACATACATTGCATTTCATTTAGATTCTCCATGGCAGACGCTCCATCCTAAAATGGAAACTTGCATAAATATAAAGCCTCAAGCAATAAAACTACTCCCAAAATCACATTAAAAAAAAAAAAGTACATTTAAATCTAAAGCCTTGGGTTCAAATCCTGCCAAGAAAGTCACCTTTTCTTTTCCAACTATGGTCACAAGCATTATGCCAATAACTAGCAGCGAGAGTGACATTAGAGCTTGTGATATTTTTAACAACTTGTTAATTTATTTTGTATGTTTGTGTATGTGTATACACACAAGGCACAACACTTTTGGAGGTCAGAGGACAATCTGAGGGAGTCAATGCTTTTCTTTCACCTTTGAGTCTTCTTTTACACAACAGACCCCAGATTACTAAGACGATTTTTAGGCATGAAAGCTCTTATTCTAACTATTTTAAAACAGTAACATCTTCTTTTCACCTTCGTTTTCTTTCAGCTATTTAACATTTTCTTGCTGACTCCAGGTCACTATTGCAAAGATCCAATGCTCAGTACATTTCAGTTTCCCGCCGCCCGCCCTCCTATGGGCTAAGCTATGTCTCTGTTCATGCACCGGCTGTTTCATACCAAGTCTTTTACTTCTCTAGCTCTCCTTTGCCACATGCTATTAAAACCAAGCAACACTGGACATGGGGGTGCATGCCTATCAGTCCAGTACCTAGGAGACTGAGGCAGGAGGATTTTGGCTTCAAAACCAGCCTGAGGCATAATAATGAGACAGACAGACAAACAGCAACAAAGAAACACAGAAAGAGAGAGAGAGATCCTTGGATTTGTTACAAATATTTGTTAGTTTAGGCTTAAAAGTAAGTGTAAGAACTTTAGTATAAATATATATTCAATGTAGGGCATTATATTTTTGTCATCAGTTGGAATATATTTATTTTAAACATTTGTGTGATTTCAAGAAAGATAACCAAAGTATATTTATGAAAACATTTTCAGTCTCTGGTCCCTTTTCAGTCCACTTTCTATTATCAGTTCAATTTCTGGGATTCATTAAAAGTCTAAAATTTCCCTATGCTTGGGGAAGGTGAAGGCAAGAACATGTCAGTTTAAGGCTACCATGAGCTTATACAGTAAGAGCCTAAAAAAAAGTCTAAAAAAGTCTAAAAATTTATTATTTCCAGATTTAAAACGACCTAAGATACATCTTATTTCTCCTTTATAGCTATGTGTATCTTCTATTTTCTGATGACTCTATCTTTACAAAAATACTATTTCATCATAAAAAGTTTACCATAAAAAACTACTAAATAAGCATTTGTAATTCTCTATAATTCTAAGCTGTAAATAATCTGTAAATGTGAGCATTTCATTCACTTACAGGTTGACCTGTTTCTCATCTTCCTATGCCCCTGAAGATACATGCTAATTGTCTGTTTAAATTGCTGCAAATATTATACATCAGGGCAATTCATCTACAAAAAGAAAATGGTTATTTTTATAGCAAACAAGTTTTCTATAATAAAAGTTGAGAGTGAAAAAGTGAGAGAAATGACGTGTGTGTGTATAAAAATCATTAAATCATCTGTCAAAAATGTCATGTCAGACTTTAAAATTCAGTCTATTTTTATGAACACAAAATGCTTAGTGCTTTGATCGTACTTTGCTGATTACTAGAGAAGACAAGTTTGAGTTGTCTTCTTACCCCTTTCCTCTGCCCTTCCTTACAGTATCTTGTAACTCTCTTTTCTTTTTCACGTTTATATTTCTATAGCATTTTTCCAAGTAGAAATATTATTTGACAGTAAGCAATGTTATCTGTAGCTTCTAAATTATAAGGGTTTTCTTAAATATCAAAACACAATTAGAATCTAGCTAACATTCTAGCATGTAGCATGAGGGGTGGGGTGGGGGGGCGATGCCAGTGCTACCTCAGCACCACAGGACACAGTAGGACCTTACTTTCACCCAGCACTGACCCTTCTTCTTGCTAGATAATGTCTACCTTTGAGATGCAGATTGTTCATCTCAAAGTCTTAACTAAAAACTCAGATCTTTAACTTGTACATAAGGTTTCCTTTCTAGGTATCAATGTCTCGTTTAGTGTGTATTAGACGTTTACTTCAGTGAATGCTTAGTATTTCTTTTTTTTTCAGGGCTGGAGAGATGGCTCAGCAGTTAAAAGCACTGATTGCTCTTCCGGAGGTCCTGAGTTCAAATCCCAGCAACCACATGGTGGCTCACAACCATCTGTAATGAGATTGGATGCCCACTTCTGGTGTATCTAAAGACAGCTACAGTGCACTTACATACAATAAATAAATAAGTCCTTAAAAAAAAAAGACAAAGAAAGTATTTCTTTTTTTCTTTTAAAGATTTACTTTAGTTTTAATCTTGAGTGTAAGGGTGTCTGAGAAAGTCAGAGGCATTCAAGAAGTTGTGAGTCACCTAACATGGGTGTTAGGAATCAAACTCAGGTCCTCAGAAAGAGTAACTCATAGACTTAACCACTGAGCCGTGTCTCCAGCCCCAAAGTTCTTGCCAAAGATTTTGTCATCATCATAGGTTGGATACATTGTCTAATTCTCTCCAACTATAATTACAACTATTCTGTTATACACATACTTAAATTATAATAGTCACATATATCAATGGTATTCACACTTTATCTGAAACACTACTAGGGTGACTGAATTTGATCAGTTCATGTTATACACGTTCACGTAAATAACACACTGCACCCCATTAATGCACACTACTGTCATATGTCAATAAAAATGTAATTAGTAGAGCTAAAACTGCTGTAGCTCAGTTTGTGGAGTGTTCTCATACTATAGTGAAGCCCTGGGTTCACTCTACAGCACCACAGAAAAATGGGTATGTTGGCACAAGATGGTAGCTCCAGCACTCAGAAGGCAGAGAAGGAGGATCAGTTCAAGATCATCCTCCCTATACTGAGTTCAAGACCAGCCTGGGTTACTGGAGTCTGTCTCGAAGAGTTAAATAAATAACTAAAAAAGATGATCAAAGGATTAAAGTAGACAAAGTTAGGAAAACAGTGTATCAACAACATGGAAATATAAATAAAGAGCTAGAAAACAGTGGTGGTTGAATGAAAATGACCCCCATGAGCTCATAGTAAGTGGTACTATTAGGAGATATGGCCTAGTTGGAAAAAGTATGTCACTGGGGGCTGAGATTTTGAGGTCTCCGATGTTCAAGCCAGGCCTAGCATCACTCTCTTGCTGTCTGCTGATCTGGATACGAAACTCCAGCATCATGTCTGCATGTGTCCTGCTCTGCTTCCCACCATGATGACAGTATACTACACCTCTGAATGTAGGCCAGCCTCAATTAAATGATTTCCTTTAATAACAGCTGCTATGGTCATGGTGTTTCTTCACAGCCATATAAATTCTAACTAAGACAAAAACCTAAAAAGAAGGAAAATCCTTTTACCCCCTTATCTCTGCCACCTTGCTCCTCTGGGAAATGAAGAATGCTTTCCCTTCAAGCATAAAGAACATTCTGACCCCTAACAGACTCCTGCGTCCTTCCAAATATCTAAAGAGCTGTTTCCTAGCCTTAGCTCTCTGCTCCATCTGAAACTGGTGTATGCGCAGTGTAAGCTATGGATGTCATTAAATATTTTTCAACGCAAATGACTATCTCTGCAATTTCATCTTTATTTTTAAAAGTATAACTGAAGGGATGATAAAGGAGGAAAATATAGGACAAATATTTAGTCAATTAGACAACTTAAATTTAACTGTCACAGAAAACATATAGAAAGAAATCTAAGAAATTCTGAAGATGACTTAATAGAAATGAAAGGGAAATCATACATGATAAAGGAGACAAATTTGAGATATGAACTAAATTTTTAAAGTTTACTTATTTTAAGGCATGGTGCCATTACGCAACCCTGGATCACACTATGAAAAGCAGCCTGGCCTTGAATTCACAAACTCAGCCTGCTTCTGCCTCCTGCGTGCTGGGACTAAAGGTGCCACCATACCCAGCACAAACTGAATTTTGCAGCTAGGAGCACTAACAAACACATCACGGCAAAAAACCATAGTTAGAACATAGATTAATGGGATTTTTAAAATAGGTATTCTTATGAATTTAACAACAAACTTCTATCAGAGAACTTCAATTTTTCCTAATTCAGGCAATTACATACTTATATACTATCTATCCCCTACCCTTGTGAACCTGGAGCACATTTCCTCTGCTTCTTTTATCATATTTGCTCGAAGCATGTATTTGGCACATTTGGAATTGATGAATCTATCGGCTGTGTCCAAAGACTGGGCTTCATCCATCCACTGTGCAGCTTCCTTGAGATTACCCATGTGCTGTAGGAGAGGAGGGTTAGGAAAAACCGTTTATGAGCAAGAGAAAAGGAGCGTCATGGAAATGGAAAACAATGTATAAAAACGAGTTCCAAGTTTGACATGATTTTGTCATTTACCTAAAAACTAGTTAGTTATGATTTCACTAAGGACTGAACCAAATGGCTAACATTGATTATACAATAAAGAATTCTTTAGGGTTATTAGAATATAGAAAAAAACTGTCAGAGAATCTTAGGAGTTACTGCTACTTCAAGTCTTTTTTTAAAATGACCCAATTCCAACCATTCAAAAATCAAGATTAAAAACTTACCTTGTAAATTTTTGCTTTCATGTAGAATAATTCTATTAGCGTTGGAGTAGTAGCAATCACAGCATTAATATATTCCAAAGCCAGAAAATACTGTCCAAGTTTATCAAAATGCTGTGCCAGGAAATACTGGACCCAGATTAGAGTTGTTGGAGGCTCCTTCTCCCCATTCTCTGCAATCAAACACATATTAAATTGCTACAGGAAGAATGCTAGGTAAAGTTCTCCCCAATTCAGAATGAAATTGATTGCTATTATTAAGATCAAAAGTTTAGCAACAGTGATCAGTCTCAACAGAAAGAGGTATGTTTCTGTGACATCATTTCAAAAGGCAACAGCCATGCAGAGACTCCTAACCCCTAACTACTTCCAAATAAACAGTGCTAGAGAAAAAAACAATCTATATCCAATTCTGGCTGAAAATAAAATGCAGTAAACAAGAAAAATAGTAAAAAAAAAAAAAAAAAAAGTAACTTGGAGAAGAACCTACCTACCTATCACTGCATGACTTCAGCAGAAACAAGAACTGCCATATTACATGCTGTTCACATGTGCAAAATGTATGCTTCTAGCAAATAGATAACAGAAGCAGAGGAATGTGCTCCAAGTTTACAAGGGTTACCACACGAGTGTCTAATGTCTCAATTAGCATAGTGTGATGGTTCGTATATGCTTGGCCCAGGGAGTGGCACTATTAGGAAGTGTGGCCTTGTTGGAGTATGTGTGTCACTGTGGGCCTGCCTGAAAACCAGTCTTTTCCTAGCAGTTTTCAGATGAAGATGTAGAACTCTCAGCTCTTCCTGTACCAAGCCTGGACGATGCGATGCTCCTGCCCTGATGATAATGGACTGAACCTCTGAACCTATAAGCCAGGCCCAATTAAATGTCCTTTTAAGAGTTGCCTTGGTCATGGTGTCTGTTCACAGCAGTAAAACCCTAACTAAGACACACAGTGTAAGCTTTAACACTGCCATAGCATCCTGGCTCTGGTGAAGAATATGGTGAAGTGAAGAAGAATATGACTCAAAGAACATACCCCATGAGATTAAAAAAATAAAAACCCGAGACACCAGAAACCCAAGACTAGGGCACATAGCCCAAAGTCAGCTAACAAAAGCAGCCACATAACATACATTGTTTGAGCTCCATTCTGCTCCCTATCCTGTACTAAAGAAGCAATCAAAATGCCCTGCAGAATGGCAAGCTATGTCTACAGTGAGGCAGAGTGAATTTACCTGTATTATCTCAACAGAAGATCTCCTATATATAGCCAACTGACAAGACAATAATGCAAACACATTAAACATAAATTAGAAAGCTGTGGTGGTTTGAATGAGAATGGGCCCCAATACACTCATATATTTGAATGCCTGATCCTCAGTTGCTCAAATTATTTCAAAGTATTAGGAAGTGTGACCTTGTTAAAGGACCTGGCTTTAAGGTTTCAAAGTCCATGACATTCCCAGTCAGCTCTCTCCCCCAGCTACTACTCCAGCACCACGCCTGCCTGCCTGCCTGCCTGCCTGCCTGCCTGCCTGCCTGCCTGCCTGTTACCATGCTCCTTGTCTTCATGGTCATGGATTATAACCCTCTGGAATCATAAACCCATCCATAAAATGTTCGTTGTTTCTGTATTGTTTTAGAAGTTCCATTGGTCATGGTGTTTTCTCATGGCAATAGAAAAGTAAGTAGGAAAAATGCAAGTAAGAACAAAAATCAAATATTTATCTTCCACATATATTATCTAATTCAGGAGCCCAAAAAATATAAAAGAAGGTTTCTTAAAAATTCAGAACTGGAGTTATAAGTCAGTGGATGTCACTTGTCTAGCATAAATAAGGCCCTCAGTTCAACCAATAGCCTGCCCTGCCCAGCTAATAGATGGAGAGTAAGATTGAAATAAGAAATCCCCGATGATTGCCTAAATCCTTAGGGCAGAAGAACTTTATAACTGACACATCAGCCTGATAAGAAACCAGCATCGCGGCTGGCAAGATGGCTCAACAGGTAAAGAGCATTGACTGCTCTTCTGAAGGTCCCGAGTTCAGATTCCAGCAACCACATGGTGGCTCACAACCATCTATAACGAGATCTGAGGCCCTCTTCTAGTGTGTCTGAAAACTACTACAGTGTATTACCCTGGAGCAAGGCCAGAGCTAGCGAGCAGGCCATCCTGAGTTCAAGTCCCAGAAGTCACGTGACTTCTCATAGTCATCTGTACAGCTACAGTGTACTCATACATATAAAATAAAGAAACCCAGCATCAGAGCTAACCAGAATGCCTCAAGCCTCAAGAATGTATCTGATAGGATACAACCTCAAACCCAAGGCACTATCTGTGAAGTATTCAAACAACTGAAACCTATTAATCTCACACCAATGTTACGTGAAATAAAAATGACAGTGAAAAACACAGTGATACCAAGAGAAAGAAATCAGCCAATCCATGAGAAAGAAAACAATGAGCAGGGCAGTGGCGGCTCACATCTTTAATCCCAGCACTTGGGAGACAGAGGCAGGCAGATTTCTGAGTTCAAGGCCAGCCTGGTCTACATAGTGAGTTCCAGGACAGCCAGGGCTATACAGAGAAACCCTGTCATGAAAAAAACAAAAACAAAAACAAAAAAGAGAAAGAAAGAAAATAATGAGAAAGTCTACAATGAAGGCATTTTATCTTAAAGAAAGGAGAGATCATACAATATATTAAAAGTACACAAAACCCATCAAATTAAAACCATGGGCCTTAACTAGATCTAGATTAAAATAAACCAATTAAACATCAATTTTAGATAGCGGGAGAAAAATATAAATGTGGACAGGTATTGGATATGAGGTTAATTTTGTGTTTTAAACAAAAATGCATACTAAGGTCTTTACAGGTTAAATAATGTTTGGGCTTTGCCTTGAACTACTTGAAGGTGATGGTTTGAAATTAGGAAAAATAACTCAGCACTGGCTGCTCTTCCAGAGGACCCAGGTTCAAGTCCTAGCATTCACATGGCAGCTCACAACTGTCTGAAACTCCAGTTTCAAGGGATCTCTCTTCTGACCTCCATGGAACACCAGGCATGCAGGCAAAACACTCATATTTTTTAAATTCAGAAATCAAGGGACCAAAAATTCCAAACTCCTAGTGCAATGTGAAAAAGACAAATGAAGAACCTAAAAAAATTGTCCCATACCTTAAGCATTTTATAGGATTTTCTAAATTAAGTTGTCTTCATTTATATATGTCTCCACAGAGAATGAAAGGGCCAAATCAGACATGATTAAAACTAATAAAAGAATAGAAAAGTAGAGAATTTCTATTTTCAGTGAAAAAGGTTCTAATTCAACTAAATACTCAATCTTGGACTAGCCATTCAACTTCTTGTTAACTAAGGGTAACTCCCAGCCAAAAAGATTATGGAAATTTTAAATCAAATTAACACTAAAAATACTTATATACACTAATTCAAAATTAGTAAGTAGCCATTTATATAGCACACATATAATAAATGTAAAATAGTATTTCTGTGATTAAAATTAGATTGAAATGAGCAATAAAATTCCATTTTAGTCCAAGTTAAACTTACCGTAAGGGCTAAAAAAGCCATTCATTTTAAGAGAAGCTTCATAATTAGTAACAAGTTCCTGGATTATTGAAACCTGTTAAAGAAACATATTTTTTAAAATTTAAAAATGCTTTGCTGAAGGCATTTTTATTTGTGAACTAATTTGACTGGAACAACAATTTACATTTTACTTTTATTGGTATGTGTGTATCAATTTATGTATATGAGATCTGTGTGCAGCTTGAAAAGACTAAAGAGGGCACCCAATACCCTGAAACTGGAGTTCAGACAAACTCACAGGAGCATGGACAAACACTAATATACAAACAAAACATTTTTTTAAATGACTCTATTTTGTTTACTATTGTTAACCCCAGTAAGGAACAGAAAGTGGAATCTGTGCTTCTTTTCAACTGCGTGACATGTATGCTGGGAACCAAGCTCAGGTCCTTAGAATGAACAGCACGTGTTCTTAATCACTAAACAATCTCTACAGCCCTAAAACAAGACATTTCCAAACCCTAAGTTACCTAAACTATGGGTATCAAAATACTATTTTCTCCAACCTCCCAATCAGTACATTTAGAAGACTGAGAAAAAAAAATGCACTGCTGTCTTTATTAATGGTTTTAGAGAGAGAAAAGCAAAAACACCTCCATAAATTCTCATCTCAAGAAAAAGCCCGAGGTTTTTTTGTTTGTTTGTTTAGTTGGTTTCAGTGTCATTCCCTTGCCCCAACTCCAGAACTGAGGAGCAAACCTACCCTGGGCCTTCAAAGTGAACCCAGGTTCTTCAAAGCATCTACTAGTGAACAAGGTCCCCAGAGTTCCAGAATCCTGACATTCTTGAAGGACAAATTACCAGACTTACATGATAATTAAATTGCCTTTGTTTTCCTGTTTTGGTCTGTAAACCTAGAAACCACTATAAAAATGTTTAGGTTTTATAATATGTCACTATTTATAAAAAAGTGAAATGATCCAAAGTTTAAAAGTTTACACATTAAAAATGATATAGCCCAGTCAGTAAAATGCTTGTCACTTTTAAGCATGAAGAGCTGAGTTCAAATCCCAGCTAAAACAAGGTCTAAAACAGTTTACTATTTTATGAAAATTGGAACTTAAAATATTTTGATTTTCAAAACAATTAAATTTATTTCTCCATCTCTCTTTTATGAACTAATAAAAATGTTCTATTTACACATTTCCTGCCAGTGAAGAATAGACCATGCATCATAAAATCCTGAGCAGGTTTTGGTAGATATGGCTGTGAAGGAACCTTTACATGCATTCCACTAAGAGAATAATGTAACTGTCTTCATTCTGAATCCAATTAATCTGTACCATCCATGAAACCATGAATCATATCCCTGGCTAAAAATTCCATTGCCCGAGGTAAACCAATCACAAAAGAACACACATGGTATGCACTCTCTGATAAGTGGATATTAG
>JADRCC010518398.1:0-11056 GCA_019843855.1 Hylomyscus alleni
CCACATGCATACTTTTCAAGGTATCAAGTTAGCCCAGCACCCCTCAGTGGTATGACTACCATACTCACTACTTGCATTGCTAATGTGGCTTCTAAGGACGGAGACAGGTAAAATTCTAAAAATATTATAAAATTACTGCAAACATTAGTGTTTTGGTTTTTGCCTTAACAATCACAAAGCAATTCAGCCATTAAAGTGCACGATTTCTAGGTTCACTCATTGATCCCTGATTAGTAAGTACCTAAAATCGTACCTCAAAGTTGGTGATCAATAAATGTTTCACAACAATGAGGAAAATGAATAGACGTATAGAAGAAAGAAAAAAAGGCAAAAAAAATTCACCTAAGTGTGAATGAATGAAAGAAGAACCACAGTTTATGAAAGACTACATAGAATAAAATCAGCATCTTAGCACACCAGGACAACTGTTAAAACCCCTTAAACATCAAAACTGGAGAATACATACTGCAAAGATGAGCCGCTCAGTGGCTGCAAGCAACTCACTGCAGGCAATACGCTCACTTGAAAGGTAGCTGGCAGCCTTTTCCCTATTTTTTGGCTTTCTTTTGTTTGTGTGGAGGTTGTATTTGAATGTACTATGAGTCTGCATACATGTGCTAAAGCCAGAGGTTCAATGCTCACTCTACTTTCTAATATAGGGTCTCTTAGAGAAACTGGAGTTTACTGACCAGGCTTCAACTGTCGGCCAGTGAGCTCTGGGGATGCCCTGTGTCTGACACCCCTCCATCCACCCACTGTTGGAGTTAAACACAAGCACTACAGATCCTGGTACTTTATGTAGGTGACAGAGATTCAAGCTTGACTACTCTTGCTTGTGCAGCAAGCCTTTTAATACTGAACTGTGTCCCCAGTCCTTGACTACAGCCCTAAAACAAGTAAGTATTCATAATGCTGATGCCTAAGGCCATCTATCAAAAATTACATCCATTTTGCTTTTCCTTCAAAGCCCTTCAAGTAAGGCTGTTATAGTATAAGCCTGGGACATCTGCATCCTCTGAGGGTTTAGCTAGACAACCCGAAGCCTCTTAGGATCTCACTTAAATGGATCATTTTTTTTTTTTTTTTTACAAAGAGTCCTATCTTGTTTGGACTTCTAATAAGCCAATGATAAAAGATTCTTTTTCTTAAGATGAAAGAAAAATTTTGAATATTGTATTTTCAATCAGAGTTGACAATTCCCTGAATTTTAGAAGAAGGTGTAAGGCTTTCTGCCACTAGCTTCAAAGATTCTAGTAAGATTGCATTATCCAGTAAAGATAATCTTCATCTCATCTCTCTTTTTACTGTACAGAACCTCTGAATATATATTATAGCTCCAAGTTTAGTGTTTTTTATGGGATTCATGAGTGCGTAAATGAGTGTTTCTGTACCTGTTTCTTGTGCTTCTTCTTGGGCTCTTTTCCTTCTGTTTGTTTTAGCCTATTCTGATATGTTAGCTTTTGTTTTATCATATAACATAACACAAGTTTTAAAATTATCCCTTAGAAGCTTGTTTGATTTCTAATAAGAGACAGAAAAGGGTGGATCTGGATTGGAGGGGAGGAGCTGGCAGGATTAGAGGGAGGGGAAACCATAATCAAGATATATTATGTTAGGACAAAAAAAGTCTCCAGATTGACCAGAGTCAGACACTGGTTCAAGATGACATTAAAAGGATGCCCTTTACTCCTAGGCTTGGAGAGAAAAACTCCATTTATCAATGTTTTACACTCTGAAGATCAGGATGCATGTTGGGAGTAGAATCATGATGCACTGTTGTAGTCTTTAACTTACACTATTTTTCTCAGGCCTTAAGCGCACTGAAGAGTTTTGGTTCTATAATCCTGCTTGCAGCGCTCCTAGTTATATGCATGAAAAAAAAAATGAAAAGGGGGAAAAACCTACTCCAGTGCATTCTCCAGTCCAGTTCAATATCTACAGCAGAATGAGATATGCAGACACATTTCCCAAGACACACGTTTACTATGTAGCTTGTTATGATTGTTATACTTACTGTTTAAGATAGCCTCAATAGCCAGCACAGTACGAGCCTCTAACAGGAAGTGCAATGCTCTGGACATGCTTTTGGTTTGCCTTATGCAAACTTCAGATTATAGCACTGTGTGACCACGTTTGTTTATATTAGAGATCTGTGCCTTCGGTGACTGTGCCAGCACCAAGGGTAGTCTTCAGCATTCAGGCACTAATAGGAGACTGACTTTACCTTTCCCTGGCATTGTTGGCAATGTATTTTACCTAGTCAATCTTCTAAGCCCTGGTGTTCTTTTAAAGAGAGAGTCTCTTATTAGAAGTTAACTCTGATGGCAGTTCCTGTCTTACGTTATTTGCTTGCCCTGTAGTGTCTTCAGATCAGTATCCCAGGCCTATAGGTTCCCCTGAGTTTCTGTCATGAGATGGGTCCAACACCGTATTTGAAAATGGGGGAAACAAACTTCTCTGAAGGGTAGGCTAAATGCCCCACAGAGGACGGCCAGCATAGATGAACAGTATCACTGGAGGCTGGGGGTTCCTTGTTAGGACTCCCCCTCCCCTTTTTTTTTAATTTTAACATTCATCTAATTTTTTTTATTTATATATTTATCCTTCGCTCTCTTTACCATACCGGTCCTTTGCGTACATATATAGGCCTCTAGTTTCGTTTTTTTGTTTTTTTTTTTTTTTTTTGGGGGGGGGGGATGTGTGCTTCTTATGCTTTGTCTCTTGGGCTATGTTCGTTTTGACCCATTCTGATGTTAGCTTTTGTTTTATCATATTACATTATAATAAGTATACATTTTATTATTATAGCTTAGAAGCCTGCTTGTTTTCTAATGTGAGACAAAAAGGATCCCTCAGAATGCAAGGAGAGGGGAGGAGGAGCTGGGAGGAGTAGAGGGTGGGAAACCATAAGAAGGACATGCTGTGTGAGAAAAAACATTTCAAAGGAGAAAGAAAGAAAGAAAGGAAGGAAGGAAGGAAGGAAGGAAGGAAGGAAGGAAGGAAGGAAGGAAGGAAGGAGGGAGGGAGGGAGGGAGGGAAAGAAGGAAGAAACTGTCTTGATGTATGATTTTCTTCCTTCTGTTACGATAAAATTTCACAGATAAAAGTTTACGATAAAATTTATCAGATTGAGACATGGAATTTAGGCCAATGGAAATCTGTGCACTAAAGCCACAACCCACCATATGTGGCTCCACAATAAACTATCTCCTCTCCTCGTTGAGGTCACAGCTGTGATTCTTGTGTTGACCAGGCTTAAACAGATAATATTACTAGAATGCTGGACTGTGAAATAAGACACACCTGACAGGGCAGAGGCGGGTTAGAAAGCTCTTAGACACTGACTTTCGAGGAAGGACTATAGGAGGAAACTACCTGAAACCTTCAACGCTGACTTAGGCCACAGATGGTGATCACCTAAAACAACTTTTTATATTACAGAAGTTTTAGAGCTTTACAGAAAGCATTTGAAGTCAGTCCCCATCTGACGAACTTGCACTTTACGTTTTGTCTTGATTAAGTCCTTTTATTTCTAGTATTCATAGAATCTCTTACATAGAAATTTTAATTCTTAGGAGTTCAACATTACGGGAATTTTTCAAAAGCCTATGTTTTTCATATGTTAAAGAAGGAAAACTTCTGAAGATATTCAAATTAACCAGGACTGACTAATAAACTGGTAAATCAGTCGTGGTATTTTATTATATTCATTCATCTGCCTTCTTTCCCTTACATAAAAATACACTCAGAATTCCTGTGTATTCATGATGTTAGTATGACTATAAACACATACACACCCTGTCACATTTTATCCAAGAGAAACTGCTGAGGCATCTCTAATGAACTATGTGCTATGTAAGCATCTGCAGTTACAAATACAGCACAGGTGGATGGGGTAATGGTTGATCTCTCTGCATCCAACTTCTGATTGTTTGTATTTGACCTTAATGGCAGTCATCCATACTCTGTTGACCTACATGTTAAAGGTAACCTTCTGCTGGTTAGAAATGAGATAGGTCCAAAGCCAACAGAATTCCCAAGTTAATCACAACACTGAACTCTCCTTTCTGATTCCTAAAATGAATACTAGTTACAGTTGTATATAATCTCCAATGAACATTTTCTAAACAAAGTATCTTCTATATGGAGCTTCTTGACATAAATATATAAATAAGAGCCCAAAACTTTATCAATGTTCAAATATGATTCCATGGGTTCAACACACATGTACACTACTCAGTCTCATATTGTGTCACACTCATATGATTCTATAGGTTCACACACGTGCACACTATTCAGTCTCATATTGTGTCACACTCATATGATTCTATAGGTTCACACACATGTAGACTACTCATCCTCATACTGTACCATGTTCATCGATTACTTACGTTCCATGAAGTAGGGCCCGGGCTCAATTCGCCATACAATTTGTCCTTTTTGGGTTCCAGTCACACCCCTGTTTTTAGAATCCCAGAAGTTGGCTGGAGAATTCTCATCTGGTAAAAATCAAAGAGAAAGTTTTAGCTTAATTACAACCTGTCATCTCTTAGCTCAAAGATCAACACAAACTCTAAAATAAGCAGAAAAAAAAAAGGTAAAGAAGGCAGACTGTCAGTGAACACTGTTTCTAATGACTACCTCCTAGCACACTATCACACTGAGTTTCTGCATTTGCATTTATTTGGGGGAAAACTGAGGTCTAATAGGGAATATGATGGCACCTTTAGGTGTGGCCAGGATGTTGGCAAAATATAATTATTTCAATGAACCAAGGGTTGATTTACTACAGCTTCAGTGATGGGCTGAATTGTAAGAAAGAAGCTGAGGTAAGCTTGTAGCTATGAAACCTTTATCAAAAGTTGGAAAAGAACTAAACTGAGGGAATTCAACAGAACCCGTGGTGGGTGAACAAAAGCCTCTAAAGTCAGGAAGCTGAGCCACACAATGGCATGGCTTTGCGGGAACAGTGCTAAGCATCACTAGGCAATTCTTCATGTCTTCCTGGCCATACGGTGGCAAAGGCCAAAGGCAACGGAGCTAGAGCTAACAAAGGAACAGTAAAAGACAGTGGTTCAACTTTGGTACAGAAGCAAGATAGAAGTTAAAGTGGCCCAGAGAGCAGCCTAGTGGACAACGTTTCCCAGGGTTTCTGCGTAGAATCTGCAGTATTCCCCTCACGCTTAGCATGGCAGGGATGCTCCGCTGCTTGCGGCCCTGCCCTGCCATGCTGAAGGCCAAAGGGAGTCATAATCTAGAATTTGTTCATGTTATACTAGCTTCCAACTTTTTCTTATTGACTGAAAAGCGTATGATAAGACTGGCTTTTCAAGGCACATATGCTGCTTTCCCCCACTAGGATCAAAAATTAGAAATATACTTCTAAGAGTTGGGAAAAAAAACAGGCAGGGTAAAATAAAGGCTCCAATAAAGAAGGGAAGATAAAGAAATGATTCAAAGCACAAAGGAATAGTCCTAAGTAGAAAAAAGTCCTCTTTTGAACTTGAAAGAAATAGAAAATCGGTCAGAGCTGAAGACTCAGGAAGGTTGCTGTTGGTGACAGACTATGCTGGGCTGTCATTTAGGGTCCTAGAAGCCAGAACATTCTGGGTGGGCTGGTCTCTTCATGTCATTTATCACATTATAAGTTAATGAATCTTTACTGTGGAAGGCCAAGAAAGGCCAGAGTCCCTAAAAACTGGAAGGTATGTACCAGTTGTGATATCACCAGCTCTCCTGAACAGTCAACAGACAACTCCATCACAGAATGTGTCTGTACTGGCTGGTTTTGTGTGTCAACTTGACACAAGCTGGAGTTATCACAGAGAAGGGAGCTTCAGTTGGGGAAGTGCCTCCATGAGATCCAGCTGTGGGGCATTTTCTCAATTAGTGATCAAGGGGGGAGGGTCCCTTGTGGATGGTGCCATCCCTGGGCTGGGAGTCCTGAGTTCTATAAGAGAGCAGGCTGAGCAAGCCAGGGGAAGCAAGCCAGTAAGGAACATCCCTCCATGGTCTCTGCATCAGCTCCTGCTTCCTGACCTGCTTGAGTTCCAGTCCTGACTTCCTTTGGAGTTGAACAGCAACATGGAAGTGTAAGCTAAATAAACCCTTTCCTCCCCAACTTGCTTTATGGTCATGATGTTTGTGCAGGAATAGCAACCCTGACTAAGACAGTGACCAAGATGTCTACCTAGATTGAACTCAGGCAATCACTACACATGGCACTTTAAAGCTATATTATGGTACCTGGGGTAGACTGTACACTACCTGGTCACTGAACTTCTTTGCCAACATAATTCTAAGTTTGTTCAAGGCAACAGTTGTACCTGATTAAAAATACTCAGTCTTCACTATCCTGTGCAGCTGAAGGAAGCCACATATGGCTACTTCTGGCCAGGAGGATTTACCTGGCAGTTTATTGGTGGGACCTTCAGGTAAGCTGGAAAATCTCTGGTTTAACATGGTGCAGATGGGCTCATATCCCTCTGCTTGTTCCTCTGTAGTTCTTTTTAAAGAGAGCCACATAGTAAGGGAGCAGAGCGAGGAACCAGAAGCAGCTGTGACAGTTTGCTGAGTTCGGAAACCATCTGTATTTAGGCTTCCTGCTACCTAACAATGAGTAGTCCCATTTGGATAAGACACTGGTTATGTTTATCAACTGCAGATGAACATTATTCCTGGCAGTTACATACTCCATAAGACCATAAGTAATTTAGACTCATCAGTTCTGGCATGCCCAGGAATCATGGGCTTGTATCCGTGCTCTAGATTAGACAACAAGGGTAGTTATTTTATAACTTTTTTTTTTTTTTTTTTTTTGGAACAAACAGAGGTGCTCAGATGGGGAGAGAAATTCTTGAATTATTGCAAACAAATTTTCTTGAACATTTCCTCCCTTGGAAAACACACAGGGACAGGGAGTAAAGAATGTCTGCACGCACAAAATGTTTCTTTAAAATAGTAATCAAAGTCGTCAGCAGCCGAGAGTGCTAGCACACCCTGTAATCCCAGCACTTGGGAAGCAGAGGCAAGAGGAAATAAACTTCAGGTTAGCCTGGGCTACGGGACAGTCCTGTTTAAAAAGAACAGCAGCAACAAAACCAAGCTGAGTGAAAAAGCACACTGGAAATTTCCTAAAAATGCTCTGGCCATTGCCCTTGACCCCGGGAAGGTAGACAAAGCAGCGTCAATTTTGTTGAAACCAGAAGTGTCAGCATCACTCTGACTACAAGGTGTCCATGAGGAGGTTGTGCTTGTGCAAGAAAGTCTGTATCTTTGGTCTTACTTTTCTTCTTTCTCTTCTCAAACAACTAGTTAAACTAAACTAAGCACATGTTACATCATACAACATTAGCAAAGCGGCCTCCTAAGGGGCAGAGAGTGGTTGGTCAGGAATGAAATGAGGAGACATATTATAAGGGGGCAGTGACAGAGAACCTGTGTGGGCATCTCTTGACCCAGTCATATCCACTGCAAGGTAGAAACACTAGCCTCAGGAGTAGGAAGGAGGGACAATAGCCTAGAAGTATTCAATACAGCCACCAGGCCAAGTGGAGAAGAAATCATGTTATCTCTGACTTTAATGGTTCATACTCTATATAGGTAACTCCATTTGAAGGTGAGTAAATACATGAAAAATGTATAACATCGTTCCCTGTTATGGGAATGGAAGTTAAGAGTATACTGAGAGCCCATCTCACCCCAGTCAGGATGACTGTTAACATAAAAACACACAACAGATGGTGGTGAGGATGTGGGGAGAGGAGTGTTGATAAAAATGTAAATAACAGCAACCAGTATAGAAATCAGTATGAAGAGTTTCTAAAAATAGAATGACCAAATGATCTAGCTATACTACTTCTGGACATATACTCAGAAGAACAAAATTTAGCTTGCATTAAGTATACCCATGTGTTAATATTAAGCATGGTACCATTCACAGTAGCCAAGTTACAATATCAGCCTAGGTGTCCATCAAAAGATGACTGAATTTTAAAAAATGGGGTAGAGCCCCCTCCGCAAGAACCCCATCTTCCTTCTAGTCTACACCTCCACCTGGAAGATTGGCATGTGTGTGCCCCTCTCAACATCCCAGGAGACCTGTTGCAACCAGGGACACAGGAGGCAGACTCCAGACAGAGATACTCACGCAAGTTAACACCAGAGATAAACAGATGGCAAAAGGCAAGAGCAAGAGCATAAGAAACAGAAGCCAACATACGTTGGCACCATCAAAACCCAGTTATCCCACCACAGCAAGCCTTGAATACCCCAACACACCTGAAAGCATGACCTAAAAGTTGACCTAAAATCCCATCTCATGAAGATAATAAAGATCTCTAAGGAGGATGTAAATAACTCATTTACAAGAAATGCAGGGAAACACAATCAAATAGGTGAAGAAACTGTAAAAAGTGGCCCAAGACCTAAAAATGGAAGTAGAAATAATAAACAAATTACAAATGTAGGCAACCCTGGAAAAGGAAAACCTGGGAAAGAGATCAAGATCTTTCAGATGCAAGCATCACCAACAGAATACAAAAGATAGAAGAGAGAATCTCAGGCGTAGAAGATACCATAGAAGATATTAACAACAACAGTCAAAGAAAATACAAAGCACAAAAAGCTCCTAACTTAAAACATCCAGGAAATCCAAGACACAATGAAAAGAGTAGACCTAAGAATAATAAGAATAGAAGAGAGCAAAGATTCCCAGCTCAAAGATACAGAAAACACCTTCAACAAAATCATAGAAGAAAAATTCCCCAATCTAAAGAAAGAGATGGCCATAAGTGTACAAGAAGCCTACAGAACACCAAACAGATTGGACCAGAAAAGAAAATCCTCCCATCATATAATAATTAAAACACTAAATGCACAGAACAAAAAAAAGAAATATTAAAAACTGTAAGGGAAAAGGGCCAAGTAACATATAAAGGCAGACATATCAAACTTATACCAGACTTCTCAAAAGACCCTAAAAGCCAGAAGAGCCTGGACAGAAGTCATGCAGACCCTAAGAGAACACAAATGCCAGCCAAGGCTATTATCCCCAGCAAAACTCTCAATCACTGTAGATGGAGAAAACAAAATATTCTGTGACAAAACCAAATTTAAAAAATGTATATTTATAAATCCAGCCCTACAGAGGATTCTAGAAGGAAAATTCCAACACAAGGAAGGGTATCTAAACCAAAGAAAAAAACCAAGAAATTAATCATCTCACAACAAACCCAAAAGGAGAAAATCATACACACATAATACCACCTCCAACAACAAACATAAAAGGAACTAACAATTATTGGTCTTTAATATCTCTCAACATCAAAAGACTCAATTCTTAGAGAAAATCAACAAGATAGATAAACCCGTAGCCAAACTAACTAAAGGACACAGAGACAGTATTCAAACTAACAAAATCAGGAATGAAAAGGGATACATAACAACAGAAACTGAGGAAATTCAAAAAAATCCTGAGATCTTACTACAAAAGCCTATATGCAATGAAACTAGTAAATCTACATGAAATGGATGATTTTCTAGACAGATACCATGTACCAAAGTTAAATCAAGAGCAGGTAAACTATCTAAACAAGCCCATATCCCCTAAGGAAACAGAAGAAGTCATGAAAAACCTCCCAACCAAAAAAAGCTTAGGGCCAGAGTGGTTTAGTGTAGAATTCTACCAGACCTTCAAAGAAGAGCTAATACCAACACTCTTCAAAGTATTTCATACAATATAAACAGAAGGAATACTACCTAATTCATTCTATAAAACCACAATTACTCTGATACCTAAACCACACAATGACAACAAAGAAAGAGAACTTCAGACCAATTCCCCTTATGAATGCAATAAAATTCTAGCAAACTGAATCCAAGAACACATCAAAACCATCATTCACCATGATCAAGTGGGCTTCATCCCAGGAATGCAAGGTTGGTTGAATATAAGAAAATCCATTAATGTAATCCACTATATAAACAAACTCAAAGAAAAAAATCATATGGCCATCTCATTAGATGCTGAAAAAGCATTTGACAAACTGCACCCCTTCATGTTAAAAGTATTGAAGAGATCTGGAATTCAAGGCCCATACCTAAACATAATAAAAGCAATACACAGCAAACCAACAGCCAATATCAAATTAAATGGAGAGATACTTGAAGTAATCACACTAAAATCACGAACAAGATATGACTGCCCACTCTTTCTGTATCTATTCAATATAGTACTCAAAATTCTAGCTGCAGCAATAAGACAACAAAAGGAGATCAAGGGAGATACAAATTGGAAAAGAAGAAGTCAAGGTATCACTATTTGTGGATGATATGATAGTATATCATAAGCAAACCCCAAAATAATACCAGAGACCTTCTACAGCTGATAAACAACTTCAGGAAAGTGGCTGGATATAAAATTAACTAGAATAAACCAGTTGGCTTCCTTTATACAAAGGACAAATGGGCTGAGAAAGAAAATAGGGAAATAACACTCTTCCCAATAGTCATGAATAATAAAAAATATCTTGGTGTAACACTAACCAAACAAGTGAAAGATCTATATGACAAGAATCAAAGAAGACATCAGAAGATGGAAAGATCTCCCATGATCATGGATCGGTAGGATTAATGTAGTAAAAATGGCCATCCTACCAAAAGCAATCTACAGATTCAACACAATCTTCATCAAAATTCCAACACAATTCTTCACAGACATGGAAAGAGCAATTATCAATTTCATATGGAAAGACAAAAAACCCAGAATAGCAAAAACAATTCTAAACAATAAAAGAATTTCTGGGGTAATCACCATCCCTGACCTCAAGCTGTACTACAGAGCAATAGTGATAAAAAACTGCATGGTATTGGAACAGAGACAGACAGGATGATCAATGGAATAGAATTGAAGACCCAGACATAATAAACCCACACACTTATGGATACTTGATCTTTGACAAAGAAGCCAAAAACTTACAATGGAAAAAAGGAAACATCTTCAATAAATGATGCTGGTCTAACTGGCAGTCTACATGTAGAAAAATTAAAATAGATC
>JADRCC010518411.1:0-11273 GCA_019843855.1 Hylomyscus alleni
TCCTGAAACTCACTCTGTAGACCAGGCTGGCTTCAGACCCAGATCTTTCTGCCTCTGCCTCCTGAGTGCTGGGATTAAAGGTGTGCACCACCTGGGTGACTTTGGTTGGTCTCTGCACCATTGACTGGGAACTATCTGCAGTGCCCTCTGCCCGTTTCTGGTCCCCCCATAGCTGCTTCCCCTCCCCTCTCTTTGCCTCCTCTCCCATGCCCTCTCTGAGTCTCTGTGTAGCAGGCCGACCCGGAACTTGCTACATAGATAAGGCAGTTTCTTCACCTCTGCCTCCCCAGTACGGGATGGCAGACACGAACTGTCATGCCTGCCTTACATTGTTTTAACTACTACAAATTTATAACATGTTTTGGTACCTGGTAGATTAGTCTTTCATTATGCCTTTCTTATTTTTTGAACTCCCCCCCCACCCTGTGTGAGTGAGTGAGTGAGTGTGTGTGTGAGTGAGTGAGTGTGTGTGTGTGTGTGTGTGTGTGTGTGTATGTGGTCGAGTGTCATGGAACACATGCAAAGAACCACCTCAGGAAGAGGGAGTCTTGGCTTTCCCCCTTGTGTGAGACAGGATCTTGTCTGCAGCTGTGTATGCTAAGCAAGCAAGCTCAAGATTCTCCTTCTCTCATCACAGGGCTGGGGTGCTGGGGTCCCTGTATGTATTGTTAGGCTTAGTGTGACTTCCGGGGATCCAAACTCAGATCTCAGAAGCTGCCTTGACCCTTTGTCTTCCTTCCTCATAGGATTCTTAGCCTTGTGTCTGTTAGAACTGATTGTAAGAATCAACAGAAATAACAGGATTTGTTGAGTTTTCACTTCCATCAAATTGGGGAGAATGAATATATTTTTAGTATTTACTCTTCTGGTCCATGAACACAAGCAAATGATCATTGGGGGAAAAAACCAAAAAAACCCCAAAAAACAAAAACAGCCACCAGGCTGGAGAGATGGCTCGGAGGTTATGAGAACTGACTGCTCTTCTAGAGGTTCTGAGCTTAATTCCCAGAAAACACATGGTGGCTCACAACCATCTGTAATGGGATCCAATGCCCTATTCTGGTGTGACTGGAGACAGCTAGCTACAGTGTACTCATAAATAAAATAAATAAATAAATCTTTAAAAGGGGTTGGGGCTGGGGAGAATGGCTCAGTGGTTAAGAGCACCAACTGCTCTTCCGAAGGTCCTGAGTTCAAATCCCAGCAACCACATGGTGGTTCATAACAATCTGTAACGAGATCTGACGCCCTCTTCTGGAGTGTCTGAAGACAGCTACAGTGTACTTACATATAATAAATAAATAAATCTTTAAAAAATTGAATAAATAAATACATAGATAGATAAAAGAGAGAGATGTCGTGGATATTTGTATTAAGATTTCAGAAGTCTCCCAGCACTTGGGAGGCAGAGGCGGGTGGATCTCTGAGTTCGAGGCCAGCCTGGTCTACAGAGTGAGTTCCAGGACAGCCTGGAACTCAGGACAGAGAAACCCTGTCTCGAAAAAGCAAAAAAAAAAAAAAGATTTAAGAAGTCTCTGAGACCAAGCAATATGTGGCCAGGTCCTGAGGGGCCATTACACAAAGCTATGAAGGCAAACTCTGAACAGAAATGTAGGCCCCAGGAGGTTGATGATGCCAGAATCAGAGGAGGTTTGCTTATGAAAGTCCCAAGCTCAGAACGAAATGGCCAAAGACAGAGGCTGTATGTCTGCAGGAGGCAGAGACAGACACCGGTACCTCCTGAGTCCTTTGGAGCCTGTGATTCCATACGGAGCTGCAGGGTGATGTCACCAGGACATTAGGGTTTGCTGTTTTCGTTGTCTCCTGCTTAAATCTGAGCATCTCTTGCTGTGCCCCCAATCCTTCCTTTGAAATAGGGATGTTTATTCTGTGCCATGGTGCGTTGGAACTACTTAACTTTTGATTTTATAGGAAGGAGCTCACAGTGAAGGGATCGCCTTGAGTTTTAGAAGAGACTTAAAATTTTAAAAAGTATTGGAACTATTAAAAGATTATGGGGATTTTAATTAATTAATTTTTGTTTTGGGGGATTTTAGAGACAAGATTTCTCTTTGTAGCTCTGGCTGTCCTGGAACTCACTCTATAGATCAGGCTGGCCTCAAATGCACAGAGATCTTCCCAGCTTGACTATGGGGATTTTTGAAACAGAATACAATGTTTTTCTGCATTATGAGATGGCGATTAGCCTATAGGGATGTGGGAGGAAAGTAATGGCTTAAAAATGATGTGTTTGGGCAGATGTGCCCCTCAGGGCCTGGAGCCGTGGCACTGGCTGTGGCACTGAATCTGTATCCTTACCACCCCTCTGTAAAGGATGCTGCTGGGCACGGGGTGGGCAGGAATGGTGTTCTACAGCCCCTACTGCCGAGGCTTGTTTGCAGTTCTAGGGGAGACCACAGGATGCTGCACCCTGAAATACCTCAGGGTCCAGTGGGTGCCCAGATTCTACAAGAACATCCTCAGAACTCACCGTCTACCCTCCAGAGCCTGCCTGAAAGGCTCTCTGGGCCTTGAGTATCACTACTTCCTAGACGTGAGTATGGTCTCTCTGGATATGTGAACACCTATCTGTTTTGTGGAGGATGAGAAACTAGCCTATGTGATCCAGAGATACTGCGAGGTGCACTATGTACTCCAGACTCCGCTGGGGGTGCCCACCAGTATGACTGTGATAAAGTGTTATCACACTGATAATATGATTGTGATAAAGTGATATGGTTGTTGGAGAGATTGTGATAACATGTTTTGAGGCTGTGCAGACCGCCTAGTCCATGTGCACCCTGGAGCACTCTTTGGACTTACCTGCCTCCATGCTCAGAGCCTGTAAGTGTTGTTCTCTGAGTTGATGCTTTGGGTGCAGGGCCCCGTGAGTCCTCAATATCTACCAGTAGTGTTGAGGGCCGTCCCTGACAGCCCTGCAGGAGGAGTTCAGCATCGATCCTCCCCGGGAAACATCCAGGGCCTGAGCTGCTGGACAGGGAGGGCAGACCCTGCCTTTCCACACCCTGCCATCCCCTGGGACAAAGGAACTTCTTCCACTGCCTTTGTTTCTTCCCTTTGAACCTTGAACTCAGAGTGTCAATATTACAATTTTTATGATTTTTATACTCATTGATGTCATATTCCTTTTTTTTTTTTTTTTTTTTTTTTTTTGGTTTTTTTGAGACAGGGTTTCTCTGTGTAGCCCTGGCTGTCCTGGACTCACTCTGTAGACCAGGCTGGCCTCAAACTCAGAGATCCGCCTGCCTCTGTCTCCCAAGTGCTCGGATTAAAGGCGTGCGCCATCACCTACCGGCTGATGTCATATTCCTTAAGGGCCAGCCTGCCGAAGCCCTCTCGACCAACAAGAAGGACACTACCACGGGTCTTCCTTAAGCAGTTTATTCAGGACCTTTTTTGCATGCTTCTTCCTTTTATACTTCTTCTAGCTAGCTAGCTTCTTGATGTTACAAGCTTATTCCTTGCTGTTCTACTCTCCTCTACTCCCGGCTAGCCCCTTGATGTTACATGCTAGGTCTCCTCCTCTCTACTCCTGGGGAATGCCCACAGACTTAAATACCTTGTGCCCGCCAACCCCTGCAGGCCACGTGGAACAGCAGATAGGTCACACAACGCGGAAGCAGCCAGAGACAGCAAGCAGCAGCCAGAGACAGCAAGCGTAGCCAATTCAGGACTTGATTATCTCAGAGAGCACTCACTTTCGGGCTATCGGAAGGCGGGAACTAGCGCCATCTCAGGGTGTGGCACCTCGCAGCTCTCTAAACCAGCCCAGGAGAGAAAGAGCCAGGGCAGTGGGGCCTCTGGGTGCCGTGAGATATCCAAACAGCAGCCATCTTGGATCGTACTGGATTGCTCAGGTCCGAAGCCTCTCTTCTGGACAGTTACTCTGACAGGGCACTCTGTCGAGCTTGGTCTTCAAAAGTTTGATTACTACATCCTGTTCCAGCGCTCTGAGAAGAGTGGTGAGGAGAAGGTGTGTCTGCTGTCGGAATAAAGCTCCCATCAGGCCTAGCTAGAAAAAAAAAATGATGTGTTCAGAAATCAAGGTGATATTGGGTGAATTTGTGACAGTTTGGATTGTCAATTCATAGGCTCTAGAATCGAGAGGCCAAGTCTGTTAAGTTGAGACTCCATTTTAGAGAACCTGACCTAAGTTTGAACCCAGGTAAACTAACAGGCTGGTACTTAGCATTTGTTTCCAAGTTTTGTCCCCAACAAAACCGGAGCCTAGCTCCAGTCTCTACACTAATCCCCAGCAAGACGAACATCTCCAGGTTACACCCTCAACAAGACCAGTGTCTCCAGGTTATTCCCCCAACAAACCTCTACCCCCAGGTTATAAGCCCACCCTCTGCCTAATGACCACCAATGCAGTGGGGAGCAGAAATTAAGTTTATGATATGACTCCCAATACCAGCCAATTATGTTAAAGGCCACAGGGGCTTTCCAATGAGACACTTGCACACGTACTCCCTGCTTGCTGCTTACTATAAAGCCTCGCCCCAATAGACATTTGAGGCTCCCTCCCCCCCACCAAAACCATCCTGCGTGACAGTGGTGCGGTGGGAAGCTAGGGGTGGCCTGAGCTAGCTTGAATAGAATAAAGACCCTGCAGTGAGTTACATCAGACTGGCTCCTGTCTGTTTTTGGGGGGGATCACTAATATTTTCCTGGCATTACAGAATCACTCTGGGGACAAATCTCATGTGTCTCTAAGGGATTTTCTAGTCTACATTGACTGAGGTGGGAAGACCCAAACCCAAAATGGCTGCATAAGAAGGAGCCCAGGCTGGCCTCAAACATATGACTTCCCTGCTCAGCCTCCCGTGTGCTGGGATTACACACGTGTGTTCTGCTTCCTCTCTTCCTCTTCTAGACAGTGTCTCACGCTGTAGCCCAGGCTGGCCTCAAATTGGAACCCTCCTGCTTCAGTCTCCCAAGTGCTAGGATTATGGTTATGAGCCACTGAGGGGACTGAGACAGGCTGACTCCATGACTCCAGGTTAGGAAACTAGTCCTAAATTTCTATTTTCTAAAACTGGACAAGTCCAGGCAAGCCAGTTACTAGAAATCTGCCCCATTACCTGGGAGACAAGGGCAGAGTCAATAACAGTTTCCAGGCTTCCCCAGCAACAGTTTCCAGTGCCCCACCTCACCCCAACAATGATTCTAGAATGTCCCTAGATATAGAGCTTTTATTATAAACATAATTAACTCAAAAGTCACTTACACCTCCCTGGAATTATGCTAATGTGCTTTAAATTAGGCCTTTGAGGTCGCCTGGACATCTCCATCTCGGTAAATGGAAGACCCCTTCCTGCTAGACTTCTACAGAATAAAACACTCTTTACTTTTGCATACTATTTGAGCCGGGATATCACGGACCCTTAGGTGGTGGATTTGGCTTAATGCCTGTATTATGTTCCCTGGGCTCCCAGAATTGGAGGAGATTTCACATGTAAGGCGCTGAGGGTCCCTGCCCCCAGTTGGTTTTGACTGGTAAATATAGTTTCCAGCAGCCAATGACCAGGCAGGCAGACAGAGGCAGGACTTTAGGATTCACATGCAAGGATGGAGAACAAAAAGAAGACTCACCATGCCAGGAACAGAATAAGATCCAGGCTTGAGAGGCACAGAAGAGAAAATATAGCAATCATGTAAGCGCAGGGGAAGAGTGGCCCCAGAGCTGCCCTGCTGGGTCTAGGGGAGCAAAGCTGGAATACAGATTTTAGTAAGTAATAACTCAGGAGTATTAGAGAGGCATTAGCAATGTGAAAGTTTGAGAGTGGCCCAGTCATTGAGCTGATTAAAGTATATTAAATATAAGGTTGTGTGTGTGTGTGTGTGTCTGTCTGTCTGTCTGTCTGTCTTTCATTTGGGAATCCAGATCACCGGGGTGGGTAGTGAGGAAGCTGTGTTGCTGCTGCTGCTAGGTCAATTAGAGCAGACCAACCGCCTACAGCAACACCCTTACACCAGGATACCTACTTCTGTAGGCTCCTTTTAAAGATCCCACATGTACGTAAGTGCACACACATAATGTTTGATTTCCTATGTTTGGCTTGTTTCACTTAACATATCTCCTAGTTCCTGCCATGTTTCTGCAAGTGACAGACTTGCAATTTTTTCTTAAAACAATGTTTTCATGGGCTGGAGAGATGGCTCAGCAGTTAAGACCACCAACTGCTCTTCCAGAAGTCCTGAGTTCAATTCCTAGCAACCACCTGGTGGCTCACAACCATCTGTAAATGGGATCTGATGCCCTCTTCTGGTGTGTCTGAAGAGAGCAATGGTGTACTCGTATACATAAAATAAATAAATCTTTTAAAAAATAAATATAATTTGAAAAATATTTTCATGATATATATAAATGCTATATGTAAACATTAAGACAAGAACTCTCTATATAGTCCTGGCTGTCTTGGCACTCATTCTGTAGACAAGGCTGGCCTTGAATTTACAGAGATCCACCTGTCTCTGCCTCCAGAGTTCTGGGGATTAAAGGTGTGGGCTGCCACACTCAGCTCATACAATATATTTTTCTCATGTTTTCCTCTCCTCTAGACTTTATATATATATATATATATATATATTTTTTTTTTTTTTTTTTTTTTTTTTGGTTTTTCGAGACAGGGTTTTTCTGTGTAGCCTTGGCTGTCCTGGAACTCACTCTGTAGACCAGGCTGGCCTCGAACTCAGAAATCCGCCTGCCTCTGCCTCCCAAGTGCTGGGATTAAAGGTGTGTGCCACCACCGCCTGGCGACTTTCAATATTTTTATAATTAAATACAATGCACTCAATTTTCCACTCTATTCATGAGCTGATAGATACGTATTTAATTCAGTATCTTGGCTCTAGTGAACAGCACCTTAATCTCCATGTTAGAGCGATGTCTGCGTAGCATGGTCACAGCCTTTCCACATAGGCCAAGTAGTGGGACTTCTGGGTGATATTCTAGTTAATAGTTTAAAATTATTTTGCCGGGCAGCGGTGGCGCACGCCTTTAATCCCAGTCCTTGGGAAGCAGAGGCAGGCAGATTTCTGAGTTTGAGGCCAGCCTGGTCTACAGAGTGAGTTCCAGGACAGCCAGGGCTACACAGAAAAACCCTGTCTCAAAAAAAAAAAATTATTTAAAATTATTTCACAAAACAACTAAGTATGAATTACACCTATGACAGAATGAAACAGATTAAAATCACTTGCTCATATTCCTAAACTTTGAAATTTTTAAGAGATTTAATGTGTGTGTGTATGTGTGTGTGTGTGTATTACTTGCGTGTATGCCTCTGCACCAGGCCTTGGAGGTTAGAAGAGGGGGTTAGCTCCTCTGGAACTGATCACAGATTGTTGTGAACCATCTGGCTGCGGGAGGATGCTGGAGACTGGATGACTCGGGGTTCTATGCAGGAGCAGCAAATGCTCTTGGCCGCAGAGCCAGCTCTCAAGCACCAGCTTTGTTTCCTTTGCTCCATTATAGGGTGGGGGAGAGGATTGTGTTGGAATGGTAGTTTGGGGGAATTTATCTTGGCCCTGGCTTTTCCCAGCATTTTGAAATCAGTTTGCTTGGGAAAAAAAAAAAGTAATCAATTTATATTGTTTTCAGAGATAACGTGCTCCTTGCTGTTCTTGGTGATGACCAGGGCTTGTGAGTGGGAGAGGAGATAAAACTGTATTCCAGCCGGGCAGTGGTGGCGCCTGCCTTTAACCCGGTACTTGGGAGGCAGAGGCAGGTGGATTTCTGAGTTCGAAGCCAGCCTGGTCTACAGAGTGAGTTCCAGGACAGCAAGGGCTAAACAGAGAAACCCTGTCTCAAAAAACAAAACAAAACAAAAAAACCCCAACAACAACAACAACAACAACAAAACTGTATTCCAGTTCTCAGAATACAGAAGGAGCAAAGGTTTGCATTAAACCTTACTTGAATTAGCCATTCAAAATGCAGTACATTTTTATTTAGTGCCTACTTTGTGCCAGGTACAGAACATGAACTTTCCATAAATATTATGTTCTTTAGTTTTTACAGACACATGAAGGAGGGACTTTTGAACAAAATATCTATCTTACATGTCTGGGACACATCAAGGAGAGGGAGGAAGAGGTCTCACCATGTAGCCCTGGCTGGCCGGCCTGGAGCTGGCTCTGTTGACCGGGTTGCCCATTCTGCTCACGGAGTGCTGGATTAAAGACCGCTCCACCACAGAAGGCTCTACCTGACTCTTCCTGTTATCCTATTTTCCCACAATCCCCTTTGACCTTCCTCTGCTGCATTTCGGGCAGTTTCCTCTGACTTTTATTTCACTATGCTTTACCTTCAGCTAAATCCAAACCACCCTTTGTGTTTTTCAAAAGGAAACAGAATAGAGATTTTGACCTGGGGCAGGTAGGTGGCTCCCACTTATAATACTAGCGCTCAGGAGGCCAAGGCAGGATTACCTCAAATTTGAGGCCAGCCTGGGCTATATAGTGAATTCCAGGATAGCCTGGGCGACTGAGTAATTAAGAAAATCAGAAAGAAAATTCCAATAATTTTGAAAGTAAGATATAATGACCCCAGCACTTACCACCCCACTTTAACATGAGGGACAGTTTAATGTTCTTTAACAACGAGGGGACAGTTTAATGTTCTTTAACAGTGAGGAGACAGTTTAATGTTCTTTAACAACGAGGACACAGTTTAATGTTCTTTAACAATGAGGACACAGTTTAATGTTCTTTAACGAGGACACAGTTTAATGTTCTTTAACAACGAGGGACAGTTTAATGTTCTTTCTTTAAGGCTCCAATGTGTCATCTTAGACGTCTACAGGATTGTCCTAATGAAAATTCCCGACTTGAATACTCTTCCTCTGAAGCCGCTCCGTCTCAGGAATTTCTTTTCTTTCTCTTAATAAATCTACATTCACCTAGCTCAAACCAGTGAACTAATGGCCTGGACATTACACCATTTCATTGATAAATATCCTAAATATCACCAGGGGTTAAGCCTGCTTTTTGTTTGTTTGTTTTCGAGACATGGTTTCTCTGTGTAGCCCTGACTGTCCTGGAACTCACTCTGTAGACCAGGCTGGCTTCAAACTCAGAAATCCGCCTGCCTCTGCCTCCCAAGTGCTGGGATTAAAGGCGTGTGCCACCACCACCTGGCAAGCCTATTTTTAAAACCTTCAACCATCACACCCAGTATTACATCTGGGATCCAGACTGTCCAGAGTTAACTCATGAAGATCATGTCCTAGGATCTGGATCCAAGCAAGGCCTGTGAATTGTACTTGGTTAATGTCAGCGAATGGTAACTGTAACAATTCTACTCCTACTTTGTTGCAGAAACTGGGACACTCTTCTATTTTATCCCTACTTACACCCTTGCATTGACATCTAGCATAGGTGGCTATGTCTCATATTTCCTGAAAACTGGCAAGTTATTTTTAGTGTTTTTTTTTTTTTTCAAAAGTGCCCTCCCTTTGCAGATAACCCTGTCTTCCACTCATATCATATTTCAGAACCCAGGCTGTTCCTTTCCTGGTGCTGTTATTTAATGTATTTACACAAATAGTGTATTTACACGGCGTCAGCTGCACACGGCCTTGAGCCTTTCTTGCCCAATGTTTCTGGCAGGCAATGGTCACTGTTGTTAGGCCAATTCTTCTATTAGGATTGGGAAACTGGCTAAAGTTCAGGGAAAGCATAATGAATTATTGAGTCTGGAATCTGAAATACGAAGCATTTTGTGGCTAAGTTGTCAAACTGAAAAATTCCGTAGACTGGGGCTGGGGAAGTAGCTCAGGGTTAAGGACACTTGTCGCTCTTGTGGAGGATGCAGGTTTGATTCTCAGCACTCACATGGCCACTTACAGGGTATGTAACTCCCAGTCTCTGGAGATTTAATGCCCTCTCTGTCCTCTGCTGGCACCACAGACATACATTCAAACAAAAGTTCACACATATAAAATAAGGGTTTTGTTGTTGTTGTTTTGATTTTTGAGACAGGGTTTTTCTGTATAGCCCTGGCTGTCCTGGAACTCACTCTGTAGACCAGGCTGGCCTCGAACTCAGAAGTTCACCTGCCTCTGCCTCCCAAGGGCTGGGATTAAAGGTATGTGCCACCACTGCCTGGCGAAATAAGATTTTTTTTTTAAAGGAAAAAAAAAAAAAACTCCAAATGACAAATGCAACCAAAACGCTAGTGCAGTCAGTCTCAGAGACATACATCTTCAATACCATTGCTTGGGAAAAAGTAGGCAAGCCAGCCAGGACTATAAATCAAGGCCTCATCTTGACAAACAAATAAAACAAACACCAACAAAGATACGGGGTAGAACTTCCCTGGCAGAGGACCCAGGTCCCATTCCCAGCACTCATGCTGGGTGTGGCTCACGGCTCTCTCTAACTCCAACTCTAGGACCCCATTATCAATGCTCTCAGGCACTACACACACATGCTCCCACACACACACAGGCACAGATATACACAGGCAAACATATACACAAAGGCACACAGGCACACACATAGGCAAACACACACAGGCACAAACACACACAGGTACACACATATACACACTTTAAAAAAAATAAAAACATGGAGAAGGCATATCAGAACTGACCCAGAACACACCCAGACACCAAATTTTTTGTAGCTTAGCAGGAGGAGTTTTTCTAAAGGAGAAAAAGGGGAAGTTGGCAAGTCCTGATTGGACATGTTAGGATAGTCAAATAGGAATCTGCTGAACCTTCCTATTTCGTTAGTTGAACCATGGTGATCAGCCCCAAGAATGAGTCAAATAAGAAAGTGGCCAAATAAGGAGTCTAGTGGTTTAGCACAGGAGAGAAGAAAGGCGGGGCAGGACCAACCAGTGACACGTTTGGGCCTGTGAAAGCCCTTCACTGCAATGGCTCAGCAGTTAACCTAGACCTGAGTTCTGTTTCCAGTGCTCATATCAGATGGCCCACAGCCACCTGTGACTCCAGCTCCAGGAGATTGGAGGCTCCTATGAGCACATACCCCTCCCCCACCCCTGCCGCCACACACACATAGTTAAAAACACTAAATTATATTCTAAACAAAACAGAGGCACAAAAATATCATAGAAAATTATTTAGAGACAAATGAATAAAACACACAGAGTGCATAGTGAATTTCGTGTTTAGACTGGGAATGCATGGTCAAAATATCTCATTATATTTCTTCAAACATTTCAAAATCTGGAAAAAGAATCTGAAATCTGTAGTACATTCAATTCCAAGCATTTCAGATAAGGG
>JADRCC010518498.1:0-12589 GCA_019843855.1 Hylomyscus alleni
TGGGAGAGCCAGTTTAGCCAAGTTTAACACACAGCCTTCTCAAGCATTCGATCTGACCTCTGACCTCTGCGGTTTATATTTGTTCGCTCTTGTGAATTTTTTTGTTCTAAGAACAACTTGCCAAAAAAATGAAGGATATCTCTTAGGCATTGAGTGGCTCTTGGAGGTCAAGTGTGCAAGACTCAAAATTTGCATCAACCAGACTGTCTTGGTGACTAAAGGGAATGTCCTAGACGAACTATGTTGTTGCTATGTCTGACTCCCTTCTGCAAAAGGCAAGGAATTATTGACAGGAGACTCCTTCGTGGGGAGTTTTTCTCAGCACCCTTGGAGCAGTGAAATGACCTCACCACCCTCCTAAACCAGATCAACTACATCTCAGTTGTCAATGCAAGTAACGCAGCCAAAAGTAGGAAACTACTATCACTGTCTTACGAGCAGGCTTGAAAGTATGCCTACTAGGTTCCCATTGTGTTGTCTTGGAAGTTTGTGTTTGGAGGCGGCAGGGACATTTTGACAGGCAAAGCATTTCTAACATATCTGGGTAGTTACACAACTTTTAGCTCTTTACTCTGTCCAGCAGGCCAAAATTGTAACAGTTCAGTATGTGGTCAAAAGTATGTATTAAGTGTGGGTATCCAGATGAGAATGAGTTATAAAAGCATAACTATCTAATCTTTTAAAATTATTTTTGAGATCATAATATAATTACATCACTTCTCCTTTCCCTTTTCTCTCTCCAAGTCTTCTCAAATACCCTCCTTGCTGTCTTTCTAATTAATGGAATTATTTTATATATATTATTTGTGTGTATTCAGGGCTGACTATTTGATACTGGGTAACCAACTGCTATGCTCTTCCCTGGGAAAGACTATTTCTCCTGCTCCCAGCATTTGAGTTGCCTGTAGTTCATATAGGATTGAGTTCTTGGGAGCCTCCTCCCTCCAATACTAGCATGTTTAATAGTGTGGTCCTTGGTCATTTAATACTTAGGCAGCCATGTTGATGAGACATTACTAGTTTAGCTTCTGACATTTCTAGGAGACACAATCTCATAGAAAATTCCCTGCTTCTATGACTTTTACAGTTTTTCTGGTCCCTCTTCCATAATGATCCCTATGCCTTAGATAGCAGCACTTGTGCTATAGACATATCTATTGGAACTAGGCACCACTGTCCTGTATTTTGATTAGTTGTGGGGATTTTTTTGTAATGGTCTCCATCTGCTGCAAAGTGAAGTTCCCTTGATAAGGGTAATGAGAGGACAAGCTTTCATGGTCTCAGAAGAAACCATGCAAACTTCCAAAAGAGGGAAGCAACCAACAATCCTACCCAGCCATGATACCTACATAACAATGACCTGCATGGCATGATAACCCCAAGGCACAGTCATGGCACACAAATCTTGGTGATAAATAACCAACAGTTCTCTAACTGGACTTAAGACCCACTCATCAAGAAAGAGATCATGCCTGGTAGTGAAACCTAGTCAACTACTTGTGGTTAGTAATGCCAGACTCTACAACTGCCACTTTACTAAACCAGCATAAACCATAAGTACATTCTAATTGTTTGTTCCTTATACTCGTAGATAACTATATAGTTTTCCACAAACATTCATGGGAAATATGGGATAAAAGGGAAAGGAGAGAGAGCTTAAGAAATGACCCAATAAGGTGTAAATAACACAGAGAACAAAGACCATTATCCTCAGTCTTAGTTTACCTTCTGTTGCTGAAATAAAATACTACATCCAAAAGCAACTTAGAAAGGAAGGTTTCATTTCACTTATATGTCCATAAAGGGAAATCAGAGCAAGAAATCAAGACAGAAGTCGGAGGCAGAAACTAAAACAGAAAACATGGAAGAACACTGCTTACTGACTTTCTAACACAACCCAGTGTCACCTGCCTATGGGTGGCACTATCCACAGTAAACTAAGCTCTCTTATGTCCATCATTAATGAAGAAAATGTTCTACAGACTGGCCTACAGATTATGATGGGACCATTGTCTCAGCTGAGGTTCCACTTCCCAAGTGATTCTATGTTTTATCAACTTGACAATAAACTAAGGAGGCTGTGGCTACAAAGCCTTGCAGAAGCTTGTGAGTTGGAGGCCTACAGAGAGTAAGAAACATCTGGAAGTTGCTTTCTAGCAAGCACTGGACACTTATACACATCACTGAAATTCAGTGGGATAATAAAAGTACTGTTGTATGCCAATATTTAACTTCATTTAATAAATATAGTTAGTAGTTAACTGTATATATTAACTCCATTTTTAAAAACAAAAACTACATAGTACCATAAATCAACTTTTATAGATCATTACTAGAAGTAAAAGGAAATTAAAAATTCTCTTAGATTTTCATCTTTTATTGGAAAGTATAACATTAAAAAATACTAGGGGAAGAAAGGCTTAAGAAGGAAGGGTAGGAGAGGGGAAAATGTAGGAGGTAAAGAGGAAGGTTAACACAAAGTAGGGGTTATGTAAAGCAATATAGAATATTATCTTGCAACCCAAAATAGAAAAATAGAAGTGAAGAGATAGTATAATGCATTATAGAAGAGAAAAGGAGGAGGGATATTGAAGGTAAAAAGATTAAACACGAATAAGGAAGAGGACTCTGGAGTAGTCAAGTTACCAACATTAAGAATGTATTCTTTTAAAAAAAAAAAAAGAAAAGAAAACAACCTTAAAAACCCCCACTACAAAGTCAACTAATTTTGAAATGCAACTTAAAAACAAGACTTAGAACAAAATGACCGTGCATGGATGAACAAAGTCACTCCAAGAAGATATGGGTTATTAAAAGAGACTTACAGTGCAAGGCATAATCTATGAATTATTTGTTAATGAGACCCCAGAGGGCTCAGTTCAGTACATTGTTGCTACCTTTGGTTACCCACCATAACAGGGTAAGACCCTATTCTTGCATGCCTGCAGGTCATAGAAAAGTCAGTCTCAAAACAAACAGCAAACTTTCTTTCTGCTGACTAGCTTTCTCAGGGCCCAAAGATACTATGTAGCCTGTTTGGGAAGAAAAGGCATAGATGGCCTTACCTATAACCTACCTAACCCTACACCCTGGGTTCTGTAATGCCAACCTTCCAGGCAAGATGAAACTACTGATACATCTGTACTATTGGTACATCTGTTATTGGTAGCTAATCACTTTCTAATTGGATCTGACAGTCCTGTTCTTCATGAGGAAAATTCATGGCTGGTATTATAATCCTGGTCAAAAGCTCATGGCTGTGGAGGTCACAAATCCCTAGATAGATTTTGGTATTATTATTTTATTAAATGGTCATGTTATAAATTGCCTTCTAAATATTTATGTTTATAGGCAGAGATCTGCTCTCAAACATTATCAGAGACAGTTTTAATTTCAATGGACACCAATCAGTGGAGATCAAAGCGTGAAGAACAAGACACTCGAAGCAATGCCTCAAGCAGTACAGCTATATTAATTGCACCATCACAGCTCAGAGAGCATGGCAAAGGAGACAGAAAGACTGTAAGAGATGAGGGACGGGAAGGAGTGCTGTGAAATCCTGTCTTCTAAACATGAATAGTTGTCAAAATTATGATCTCACACCAGCTGTAGTTACCTGCACAAGACCTCTAAGCTAGCAGAAATAAGTGATGATTTCCAGCTCCCTCCTCAATATTGAGGAGCTATTGGCAGTAGATAGTTACTGAGATGAGAGAATTATTCTTTGTTGAAGATATGACTATGGCTTTCCATACTCCAATAGATAACCCCAAAATACATAGGCAACATTAACTGGATTTAGTGATTTATAAGTAAAATGGGACAACAAAAAGCTGGAGAATTATCTCAATTCTAGAAATATTGTTGCTTGTTGCCTATCAATGTGTAATAAATATTTAGGTAGAAAAAATTTCAAAGGTAAGTTTAATTATAAATCACTATCAGTAAACAATAACAAAGTAATACTGAGCTCACATACTAAGTCAGATTTCCTAACCTTAATCCCATGGTCTATATTGATGTGATACAGTGGCAAACACTTTGCTATTTTAATTTTAAGGACCAATAAATATGTGTTCATTTTACCATTAGAGAATTTCTTACTAACTGTGAGCATGGTAAGAAATCCATATGGAACTGAAACCTCCCATGAGTAGGTTCGCTAATCTATTTGCTAATGCATGTTTTCCTTGATATGACTAATTTCCACTCCTGTGAAATGCTCAACTGGCAAACATGTAGTTGATAGCTGTCCAAGTCGCTCTGGCTTTGAGCCTAGACCCAACCTCTCACCAAAGGAAATCCAGGCTCAGTAGCATAACAACCACCTCACAGTTAAAAATTAACATTTCCTTTCAGCACATGGAACCAAACAGCACATTAAGAGGACTATATACCATAAATAATTAGACACAGCAGAAGAGTTGCTCTAATCAGTGTAGTTCCCAATAAGAAAAACAATTACCATAATATACAACACGGATGAAACACAGCTCAAGAGAGATCACCTCAATAGATACATAAATTGCATTTGACAGCATTCAAGATCCGTTTATGATAAAGATACAAAACGAAGTAGGAATGCAAGGAGGATTTGTAACATGTTAAAGTGCAGCTAAAAATGCAAGGCAGACATCATGCTAAGTTGAGAAAGACAAAGATCCTCTACAGCATAAAAACAAGGCAGCACATACGTGTTTATTCTATTTTCAGCACTGTGCCGGACATTCTAACAAGAGAAATCAAGCAAGGAACAAACACAAGAAGCACCAGTGTCTAAATTGCCTATGAAGCTGGGAAGCAATCTCTATTTGCAAATCATAGTTCTTTGCATAGAAAATTTTATAGAACACATAAACAACTTCTAGAAATAATAAATTAGGCAAAATTATATTATGATACCTCTACCATAAATAATCGATTAAAAATGAAGTAACAATTTATTTTACAACATCATATATAAGAACGAAATACTGATAAATTTAACTAAGAACTTAAATCTGCCCAAATAGGACAGATCTGGCCACCACCAGAGCCCAGGTATGCACCTGTCTTATAGACAGTCAGTGGATATTTAGATGCTCAGATTGCATCAGACAAAATACAACAAGAAACTGTCTAATTTTAGATTAAAGTTCAATATGTAAACTAGCGCATTTGGAATCACATCCAGGTGGAACTTCCTACAGAACGTATCCTGTGTGTGCCAATGCCGCAGCCATCACACACTCCATGATGATCCTTTTGGCAGGACCAGCAACGTACATGTGTGCCCTTTCTTCTGAGTGAGCGCAAATGGAGGCCTGCTGGCCTGGAGTGCAAAGTTCTGGCACGCATCAGAGCCAGATGAGGGACACAGATTGTGTATCCCAAGCAACTACATTTTAAAACATGTACAAAGTTATTTTTAACCTTTTACAGTCCTTTTTGGTTTTCAAAGTTCAGAGACAATATTAAACCTTTGCTTCTTTATTAAATTCAGAAACACAGATGAAGTCATGATCAGCAAACTCTGAATAGGAGAACAGTGGGTCATCACCGCGTTAGAGCTAACAAGGGGAGAAGACCTCCCAGGAGCCAGGGCAGAGATTAGCCAAATCAGAAAAACAGCATCCCAAGTCACAGGCAGGACGTGTCTGAGTCAGGGGAAGAAAACAGTTGAGTCATAAGATGGCACCTTGGTTAGTTGAGCGTGTGTGAGTCAGGAGAGGCATATTACCGAGTTAGAAGAACATGACAGTCAGGGTGTATTTATCTTGATCTTATCTTGCTTAACTGAGGAACAAACAGAGATGGGGAGGTTCACACTCGAGACAGAGAAGGGCTCCCTGGAGCCAGGAGCCAACAGGCTGGTCCGTGCAGAATGCCATGGACAGATACCTGTCCAGGCTTGGATCTGCTGCTATTCTCCCCTAGAACCATCCTGCCTTCTGCCTGTTACTTCACACGCCTTACAATTCCCTTATAAGTCTAGTGACAGGCCCCATTTTTATCTCACTCCAGCGATGGCATCAATGTGAAACTCGGCAAGTCTTTCTGGAGTGTATTCTACTGGTTGCCTTTGCACCTTTCTCTTCCTTCCCTACAGCATTCAGGTGCATTCTCTGATGAGCTCTATACTGATCACATGAGACCATGGGGAAAGGACACAGTAAATTCCAGAGACATCTTTCAGTCACATTAGTTACACTGACTGTGCCTCCTTCCAGTGTAATTTTCCCTAGTGCCAAACTGCAGCCTCCTTTGACGCTGGACCACTGTGTCTGTCCTGCCTCTGAAGGGAAATGGTCCTCTGAGCTCCCCTGCCATGTCATTCTGCAGGCACTTCCTCTATACTACTGCCTCTATAGAACCAGCTAAAATAAGTGTTACTGGAGTCTAAATATGTGGTGGGAAGAGAGCAAGAAGTTCCATCCTGCTGTGTGGGACTGGACCCATGAAAGCAAAGGCAGAGGGGAAGAATTGTAGTACAGTGTAGCTTGAGCAACGAAAGCCAGCATCATACAACCTGACTTATCTTACTGCAATGTGTAGAAATTCACATGTGATGGGGTCAGCTGAGGACTTCTTTTACTTAACAAATACATACCATGCCAGAAATACTGTATTTAAATCTCTTAGAGAAAGCATCAAATATCCCAGACTTGTGAAGGGAGTGAGGGAAACCCATTTTTTTAAAATCTAAGTACAGAATAGATGTTTTTACTCATTTTATGTTGTTGTTTTTGAGATTTTTCTTAAAGGAAAGTGAAATTTCCATGCAGTCAAGTTCACTGACCTTGAAGCGATGTTCTGATATTTTGGTATAGATAGTCATGAAGCCACCATGCGAGTCTTACTCATTTCCTCAAGCAGCTGTAACAAATTACTGCCATCCGTGGCTTAAGCAGTACAATTACCTTGCAGTTAGAGAGAGCAGCTTGCTGTCCACAGTGGACACACAGGAGAAGCCACAGCAATGCAAGGCCTTGCTCTCTTTAGACCCACAGTGGTGCTCTTCCAGCTTCATCAGCACCATCCTGACTCTGCTGGGTTCCTTGAGTCCCATCAGCCTCTCTTCCCTCCACTGTAGTTTTGTCTCCTCCTCTGCTCACATCTGGACCCTTGTACCTACACTTAGATCTCACCCAGATCCCCCTGGATGCTAAATGAACTTCTCTATCCTAACTGAACCACAGTGCAGAGTCTTTTCCATGTGACATTCACAACTCTAGGGTCAAAGCCTGGGCATTTTCATGGTTCTGGTGACCACAACAGTTAGGGTGTCTCCATCTATATCCAGAGCACTGCTACCTTCTGTTCAAATAGACTCACTACCTTTCTTCCTTTCAACACGATGGCCAGTTCTTCAGCTTCACTGAAAGAGCAAAGGCAACGTGTCACCTTCCATGCCCAAGTTCTTCCATCAACAGAGGTTGCTCAGAATTCCCTATGTCACGTGCATGCTAGCAGCCATAGCCTGCTGCACCATGAACACCCTGCCAGTGGGTATCTCGATTTAGAGCTTGGCAATTATGAGTGAAGGTACTAAAAATGTCTGTAAGTCTTTTAGTAACAAATGTGTTTATACACTTGGGTAAATAGCGTAGCATCATAATCACATAGCAGGTATATAATCTTACCTTACTATAAACTGTCAAACAGTTTCTAAAGTCATTAACCCTGCCTTATAATGTGTGAGAGTTCAAGGCTTCTACAACCACCCCAATCTTAGGTGTGGTGATTTGTTTCTTAATTTCAACAAATTCTACCATTCTGTGAATTCAAGTCATACCACTCTTTCCAAGTACCTTTTCACATCTTTGCAGGGCATGCAGCCTTCTGTAAGAGGATGGAGGTATAAGCTACTCAATGAGTTCTTGATGTCACTTGTACACAAACCCTTTGTCTAATATAAGCATTATGAATGCTCTCTGCCAGTCTCTCACTAGCCTTTATATTTTCTAAATAATGCAATGTGATTTAATGCTCAGTTTCTCACAAGGTAAACACGTGGCTTCTCTGAGGTGCCAGAATATGCTCCAATGGTTTTTGTCTACAGGTGTTTGGGGTTTTTCCATAAAAAGATCAATTTGTTCACAGGTACAGGGAGAAGTCGTGGTAAAGGCTGAGCTTCCTACATTCTGACAATCTAGTGTCAATTTAAAAATATATTCCTCTGTCCTTTTAGTTTCTTTAGAATTTTTATCATAATTCAAGTTACCTCCCATGTGGGTGTCTATTCGGGGGTGGGGGGAACAACAGAATAATGTGCTAGAACACATGTCTACTACTCCCATTCTTGGGATAAGTCATCAAGTCAGGCAAGGTGGTCTCTGACTTTATTAATTGCTATAAACTATTTGAGATATCCTGAGTCTTTTGTATTTCCACCAAAGTTTTATTTTTCAGAAGCAGTCCATTGGGATTTGGGTTGGCGTTGTTAGTGCTAAAATACTAACTTTTGGACATTTCAATCCTTGATAATTTGAGTCTCTGTGATTTAAAAAGTGGCACATCTTTCCACTGAACTCATTCTCCTTTGATTTTACTTACATATCTGGACAATTTCTATATAAGATGCTCCTGAATATTTTGTATTAATTTTTTATCTTAATATAAAGTTCATCTCACTCTCCTATTTGATTGATCATGTAGAGATACAATTAACTTTTTGTTTTGTATCTTATAACTCTTGTTTTTTTTATTTATTTGGTAAATTCTTTAACTTTTTCTGTATAAACAATTATAAAATGAAAACAAAGACATTTGTTTCTTCCTTTCCAATCTATGTGCATTTTATTATATCAAGTTTGATTACACTGACCAGAGGACTCAGTACACTGCTGACCTGCAGTCACAAAGAACACATTGTCCTGTTCCTGGGTCCAGATGAAAAGCACATTATCTCACTATGAAAGGAGGTGTGGCTTTCTCATAGGCCCATGTCAAACCAGGAAGTCCTCTGGTAATCTTTTCTTGAACTTGCTGAAAGTTTACAAACCACAAATGAGTTTTTCATTTGTTTGCATTTATTAAAATGTTTGTGTCACTTTCTTTTATAGTCTGCTAACATGATGTTTACAGAGATGGTTTTTCATGTTTGACAATCTTGCATTCCTAGGACCTATTATACTTGATAATGTTCACTCTCTTTCATTTAGTGTATTTAGACTTTGATACTATGCTAATGAGCCATTCCAGCCTACATTTCTTTGAGGGAATGGTTTTGTCCTGCTTTACTGATAGAGTTGTGTGGACCCATATCATGTTGGAAAGTACTTTTTCTCTTGTATAGTCAGAAAGACCTTCTATAAACTTCTGTGTTTCTTACAGTTTTGCTATTGTGCCTTGAAGTATCGTTGCAGCAAGGTGTTTTGAGCTTAAATAGCTTCTAGCACAAAAGTTCAAAATCTTTATTACCTATGTGGTGTGGTGGTTTTCTCGTTGCTATAACAAAATAAATACCTGACAAAATTATCTTAAAAGAGGAATTCTTTACTTTGGTTCACAAGCCCTGACTTTGTTGATTCTGTTCACAGTCAAGGTGGTTCCATCACTTTAGGAATGAGGTAAAGCATCGTGGTAGCTGGAGAGTGTAGCCAAAGAAGGTGGGTATGTAGCAGAGGTCAAATAGGAGGACAAGATTGTTCGTTTAGGATGGGGAAGCATGTGAAAAGAGAAACTAAATGTGTGAAAGTTTACCAACTCATAGTAGACATGAAGCAAACTATAGCACGGTGCCACACACATTCAGGGAGGGTATGCCTCCTTCAGTTATTCTATAGAAATGTGCACATGCACACATACACACTCTAAACTTCACTAAGCTATGATGCATTTCTCAGTCCAAATAAGCAGTTGTGATTAGCAATCATGCGATTATTCAGTTTTCTTTCATATCAACTATGATAAGCTTATCTACCAAACAATTCCTACTTTTTCTGTAGCTGTCAAATTTATTGGAGTAAATTTGTTTACAGTATCCCCATATGGAACCATGGGGAGATGGTAATGATTTCTCTTTGGTCATTTCAAAAACTGATAGTTTCTATTATATTATTTTCTTGTTAAGAATTTATAAATTGTATTATTTTCTGAAGAAAGGCCTTTTTAGCTCACTTTAATTTCTATTTGTCATTCTCTTACTTAGTTTTTTATTATTCTCTTTATTTTATTAGGTTGGATTTTGTTGTTATCTTTTTTCCTCTAGATTGTTAAGTGAAAATATAGAAAAATTTTAAGTTGACATTCTTTTATTACTGTTAATCTTTAAAGTGGTGTGTTTCTACCTAAACACTGGTATTGCTACATTTGTTTGGATACAGTTAAAATACTTTCTAATCTCCTAGTTTTTGTCATTTACCCCTTGAGTTGCTTACAAATATGTTGCTCAAGTCCAAGTATGTGGGAGTTTTATAATTTTTTCTTACTTCTATCACTTATTGAGAACAGAATGTTAATAATCTCCACCATCGTTCTGGATTTGTCTGATTCCCTCTTGTTTTTCCATTTTTTTTGAGTCTCTGCAGATAGAGTCATCATTATTGGTGAGTATGGCACCTTCCTGACTGACTGTTTTGCTTTTTTAAGATTCCCCTCTTTAATTGTCTCTAGGGGCTTTAACCCTAATTCTACTCTGTTTGGACCAACCGGGATGTGTCATTTATACTTATTTCTTGGTATATTGTTCAACTAACTTGTGTTTTTAGTTTGTTGTTTGCTTGGTTTTGTTTTTGATCAAGTCTCTTACGGAGCATTTAGCGAAGTCTCATGGTTTTACCTGCTCTGACTATCTCTGCTTTGAAGTATAAATAACTTACATAAATACCTTATGTTGAATACATCATTGTCATGATTGTATTTGAAACCTGGAGCCCTAAGGCTGCCTTGCTCATTCTGTTTTTCTGATACATGGGATCAATGATGCTCCGGTAGATCTTGCTGGCTCTCTGCTACCACTTGATCCATCAGGCAGACCCCCTAACTAGCTATGGCCATCCACAGACCTTCCATGGTCCACAAATAAACAAGAGACCAGGTAACCCAGCCCAGGCCAGAAGTTTCACATACCCAAACTACAAATTTGTGTGCTAACTTAAATGTTACGGTTTGAATGTGTAATATCCCCATGGGCTCATGTGACTGAACACTTAACTTCCAGCTGGTAGTACTGCTTTGGGAGGCTGTCGAATCTTACAGACTGGAGGCCTGTCTGATAACCGTAAGGGTGGGACAGAAGGATTAGAGGCTGGCTATATGCATCCTGGTTCAAAGGGGTGTGAGAAGAAAACTTTGCTGCAAGCTTCCACTGTCTTGTGTTCTCTGCTGTGATATTTATTTAAACTCTGGAGTAAAATTAAACCTCTCCTCTCTCCCTTAAGTTTCTTTTAGAAGTTATGCTGTCGCAGTGAAGCAAAGAAAAGGAACTAATGCGCTTGCATAGCCCAAACTAATTGATTTGCTGTGTCACTGGCTGCTGCTAAATTAATTGATTGTACTAATATGCCTTCGTCCAATTGACTCACTTTTAATTTAATCCAAATGTTTCCTTGCCTGAAACTTTCCCCACATTATGTATCTACGGGTAATCTGTTAAACCAGACTCTCACTGATTTGTAAATGTTAAATATGATTTAGAAGATGATGTTTTTGAGACTATTGGCTTCCCAGATATCTGTCTATCTTCAAGAGAAGCTATATCTTCTTAGATCATCCCTAATTGCCCCTTCAGAGTTCAGCTCTTCCTTTGATTGTATTTATTTTTGATACATAATTTTATTAATTATTTGATAATTTCATATATGTATATATAGTTATTTTGATCATATTCATTACATTCTTCCCTGATTTCTTCCAGATATACTTTCTATATCCCCACCATTCCCAGATTTGTATCTTCTAATTTTTATTAACCCTTAAGTCCACTTTGTGATGCTCATATACTCACGAGTGTGGTCCATCCACTGAAGCATTGTAGACATTCTGGGGACCAAACCCTCAAAGAAAACTAACCCTCAGTTTTCTCCCAGAAACTGTCAACTGTAGCTCCTCAGTTATGGGACTCAGTTCTGGCAACCACTCTCCTTCTGTGCTAGAAAAGGTTTTTTGCTTTGGTTTGATTTGTTTTATTTTGTGTTTGTTTTTGTTTTTTGCTTGATCTTATACAGGGTATCACAGCAACTGAGTTTATGAGTGCAGTGGTCCTGTCATCTCCTGAGGGCACTTTTCCTGTGGTTCTCCCTAACCTTGAACTCTTACGATCTTTCCACCCTCTCTTCTGTAATGGTACTCAAGCCTTCGAGGGTGTGTGTAATATACATGTCCTCTTTGGGTTAGCACTCCATAGCCACTTAGTCTGCACTTAACCCAGTTGTGAATTTCGTAGTAACCTTCTATCCACTGCACAAAGAAGCCTCTCTAATGAGACCTGAGAGCTGCACTAATCTGCACATAAGGGGATATTTAGCAAAATAATAGATTTACCCTAGGACCTACCAGCTCCTCAACCATAAATTCTTGGTGAGGATTATAATACCAGGCATGTAATTTTTCCTGTAGACTAGACCTTAAGCCCTATTAAAAAACAACAACAACAACAACAACAAAA
>JADRCC010518511.1:0-15357 GCA_019843855.1 Hylomyscus alleni
ACTCAAATGTAGGCATAATGAAGCCTATGTCTATGTTTCTCAATATAGAAACCAGAAGAAACCAAAATGATTCTACAACACCTTGTTATTACAATTTTCAAACTTCTGATAAAATAATTGGCATAACTGTTTTTTTTTAATTATACTTCCACATTACAAAAAGAAGTGGCAACTAAAATGTGTGGGAAAAGAGAGCAAAATTAACTCAAGGCTGACATTGCCCAATTCAGTGAAACTTCCATAATATGCATTAAAATACTCTTTTAACCTTGAATATGAGAAAAAACTAAAGTTCTATGTAACTGTGGAAGAGTTTCAACTCTCACTGAAATTCTGTATGAACATTCTGTCTTTTCCACAAAAACATTATCAAATGTAGACTAACAATTCAAAGAGGTAAGAAATATTAAAATAAATCCTATAATTTAATAAAGCTGCTCTAATAGTATATTTATATTTCAAAGGTGACACTAAAACCAAATGGAAATAAGTAATGGATTATTACAGATCTTAGATATGGATGCACAATATCAGAAAATAGCTGAATTTTGTCATATATAAGGCCCTAGGTTCAATCTCCAGCAAAAAGGTTGGTAAGAAGGAAGGGAAGACAGTGGCCAGGAGGGCAGGACGGGGAGAGAAAGGACAAAGGGGAGGAGCAGAGAAAGAGAGGAGAGAGGTAAAGTGAGGTAAGGGGAGAGGCATAGAAAGAAAACTATGTCATAATCAAGTGACCAACCAAGCTATTCACATGGGCTTGGATCAAAAGGTTAAAGAAAATGTAGGTATATTTTATAAAACATATAATTAACTACAAACCATCATTGCGGTGATCCATATTACAGCATGTCCTATATCATAAGCATTTGTTAAAAATCTTGGGACTAACACTTGACTGCTTCCCACTGGGAGGTTCAGGCTTCTCAGAATTCTTGTAAATATCTTTTAAAGCAAGACAAAATAAATATAGGAATAAAAAGGTTCATAAGTATCACAGTAAGTCCTTAAATAGATAAGTGAATATTTGGTATAGTCTTAAATACACCTTCATTTTACCCTCATGTAATTTAAGCAAAATTATCAGTGTCTAGTAATTTGCTTTACTCTTTAGAAAGTAGATGTAACAGATTTATTGTATGATGCTCTGAGGTTAGAGGCAACAGATATGAAGAAGCTGATTCCATGTACTCAAACAATGAGATAATATATAGTTAAACATAAAGGAAAAAAATGAAGCTTGTGCAGTTAAACATGAGCCTTTCCCTCCTTTCACTTTCTGAGTATACACAGGACTTTCCTCTACCTCGAGCAGCTGGCACACCACTCACCTGTCAAACCTTAAAGCTGACTTGAAGTACTCGCTAAGTTTTTGTATGTTAGGCAACATGTAATAACTGTATATTAATGTAATTAAATTTATATTCTAAACCTATCATTACTGAGGGGGGGCATCTTCTGTTCCTTAGTTTAAAGCTAACTACAGTGGAGAACAAAAGAGCACAGACAGTGCGCGGGCCTTTCTGTTGATTGCCAGCATTGTTCCAATGTCAATTTTCACCTCCTGCAAGGCTTTCCAAGAGATTTCTAATGGAGCTGAAATGATGCACTCTGGAGATGCTCTAGCTCTGATTACCAAGGGGGAGGGAGCGGGTAACACTCTAGACTGCAATCAAACTTAATACAGAAAACTCTTTGGAAGGAGTGAACTCATGATATTCCTAATGATTTAATTACTAGTTTCTAAATTATTTACTCTCAAAATTATACTTCATATCATTCAATGCAAGACACGTAAAACATTTGACATTAGAGTTTAAAAAATCCCTTTTACCAAATAATGTTAGTTATCAGGACTATGATACACATATATTCAAATGTTCTAATTACCTTTGGTACATACGGATCCCAATCTATGTATCCTATATTATCTGTAGCCAATCGGGCAAAGAGATTTACTAATTGCTGAAAGTAAACAAAAAGAAAATAATGTTAAGCTGATGTTGTTTTAAAATGTTAGTTATAATCCTTATTCTGTTGTTCATTTTCTTGAGGTGATTCTCACTATGTGCCAGAATGGCCCTGAACTTGTGATACTCTTGCCTCAGCCTCCCAAGTGTTGGGATTACGTGTGTGTGCAATCATACCTAGCTTTTCAATTGTACTTTCAGCAATCATTAGGACAATGGATATAATTTATGACTTCTAAAACTTCAAAATTTAAGATCTGGTTCATGCCATCCATTTAAAATCAATTTTAACTAAAATACTCCAAAAAAGGGGAAAAATTACAAAGCATTATGCACAATGAAAGTTGAAAGAAATATTTATATATCTCCATCAAATGTCCAATAGCACCTATAATGAATACAACTAAAACAAACAGCAATCATGTATGTTAAAATGCATACTTCGTCTACTTGTTAGAAAATAGTAAGATGAAAGAAATTAACTGGACCTGGAGAGATGGCTACATGGCTAGGAGCCCACAATGTGCTTGCAGAGAGCCCAACTCAACTATCACCCACATCTGGTGGCTCAAAAATACATGTACCAAAAAGCCCCACCTGTGACAAGGGCTATGTTTATCCTCAAAGCTTCAAGTGTCCAGTTCAGTCACTAGCCTAAGTCTTCCTCCAGTTCTTTTATGCCTCCTGATGTTTATGAAACCATCATGATGTCCCTACAGATTGAGCCAGAACTGCTGCAAACATGTACCCACCAGGAAGTTGCCCCTAGGTGGGAGTGTTTTAGAGATCACCATTTCCAGGACTCAAGATAAGTATTTTGTAGTACTGAAAAAGCCAGGCTCTATATACAGCCTGGTGCTGAACCAAAAGGACATGGTCTTTGGTGGTTGGTCAGAGGTGGAAACAGGCACCTGTCACCTGCACCCCATCCTCAGTACACTAAGCACTGAGAAAACAAAACACTACACAGCCATAGCTCCAGCTCTAGGGGATGTGATACCTCTGGCGTCCTCAGGCACCAGTACCAACCACCTGCCCACCAACAGACAGACCCACAGGTGTGCGGACATGTGCGTGCATACACACTTACGAAAATCTTTTTTAAAAAGGAATTAATTGTAATGTTACTATTAGAAATTCTAAAAACCAGGAGTTAGTTATTAAATGATCTATATATTTATCTCCAAATTTAAAATTAAAGGAGGGAAAAAAAAACAGAATACTTACCCCCTCCCACTGTGGGAGATTTTGCACAGAAACCCAAAGGCCAATTAATTCATCAAACCAAAGTCTGAAGAAGAAAAATGTTGTTATGACTAGCAAATGATTACAGAAAGTGGTTCAAAGCCAGGTAGTCTTTGTACTTCTAAATCTATTATTCTTTTTTTTTAAGATTTATTCATTTATTTTATGTATATATAAGTACACTGTAGCTGTCTTCAGACGCACCAGAAGAAGGCATCAGATCTCATTACAGATGGTTGTGAGTCACCATGTGGTTGCTGGGATTTGAACTCAGGACCTTCGGAAGAGCAGTCAGTGCTCTTACTCGCTGAGCCATCTCTCCAGCCCCTAAATCTATTATTCTTACTGATAACTAAACAACCTAGAAAAAATAATACTAAAAGTTCAAATTTATTGAAACAAAGGAATACTTTTTGTCTGAGTGTTTCCTTTCTTGTTTATTTGTGCTATTAAACATAATCTCATTTACTGTTCTAAATTGTTCCATAGTTATTGTCCATTCTTACTCAACAACTATTACAACTTTCTCCCTTATATCCTTTGCCTTTCTCCTTTTCTGACATTTTTCCATTATAGCTGTTCTATTTCTTTTCTCTTCTGATATCTTAAAATCATCATTTCATTGAACCTGTCATATAAGCATTGCTTTCTTTACAATCATACCCTCAGCTCTTTTAGCCTTCACATTTGAATTATAATAAAAAGAATCAATGAGTTGTACATTTTTAGCTTCTTGCTAGTTATTGGTATTGCTATATTTCTTGCTGTATCCTAGAGTATGTCAAATATGCACACTTACTTAAAACCTTTATGATGCAGCTCTGGAGGAAGGGAGGTAGGAAGAAATATTTCAAAATAACTGATGGCCTTTTGCATTGTTACATCAAAAGGACACATTAAAGGCCGCCATTCTTCTAACATTTCTGCTGTTGCTTCTGCTGGAAAATATCTAATAAAAAAAGAAAAGGTTTCCACGTATCTGACTATTGAATTAAAAACCCTACAATACTTATATATGACTGACAAAAGTGAAAAGAAAAGGCCTAGAGAATTAGCACCACTTGCCCAGTATACACAGGACCTGGGTTTGTTCCCCAACAGCAAAAGTAAATGAACCTCATGAAAGAAGGGAATATATTTCATAAGATACCGCACCAGAGATGTCAAGGTTTCCATAATAAAAACATACTTTTACAAAGATACAATATTAACCTCCCACACACATGTAAAAGAAGGTTAACTTTTGTTTTGAAGATGCTTTGAGGTTGAGAAAACTGTTATTTGAGTTGCCTACAGAGTTCAGCAACTGAGAAATTCTTACTAAACTCCACATAGGGTAACTAATCAGTAAGAATGAGAAGAGCACTGCCCGGGGATCCCCGGGAGGAGTCAGTCCATGGTCCTCCCAGGACCACAGGGAATTCTTTATACGTGAGGTAAATAGAAGACCTGTTCTTAAGGCTCTGATTCTCTACAATTCTGTAAAAGGGCCAGGAGCATCCTGTGATTTAGAAAACTAAAACACACAAAATGAAGGTAAATGATTAGAAGAAGCCACGTGTAAAAACTGGCTAAATGCATCTGAAAAGGTATAAAGCTGGGGATCTGCATACCTATAATCCTAGCACTGCGAAGTGGAGGCAGGAATTCAAAGCCAACATGGCAACTTGAGACCCTGTTTCAACTTCTCAATCAATACGAGGTATAAAGTAATGTATCTGAGAATTCTGTATCCTTCCCAAAGGAGTCAACTTATAGGTTTGACCTATATATCATATTATTAACCTATCATACTTTCAAAAACTTTAGCATACTTTATTAATTTATATGAAAAATAAAATTACATTGCTAATCACACTTCTATTAAGTTCACTACACATTTTCTGGCAAGTACTAAAGTAGCAAATTGCAAATTAAAACAGAACTACCATCAGTGAATTATGTTCTACCTTCAAGAATCTTATAAATCAAATTCCCCTTCCCAATATTTCTTAGTCAGTTCTTAGCAAAATAACACCAATTAAAAACTCTACCCTTTGCCTTCTACACACGTACCCTGGTGCAAATGCCCCCTCCCCACCACATACAGTCACGCACACATACAGATATTAACGAATTAACTTTTTTAAAAATAAATTTTTACTGAAGTAAAAATTCAGTTAAGATCTGGGAACACTGTTGTGCTCAATGACTAGCACTACAATATCAGAAACTATACCTTGAATTTCCTCTTCAAAGTAAACTAAAGATGGGGGAAGGCCTACAGGTAAAACAAGAGGCTTTATTTATAAATTGAGTGCTACTTACGGTCGGCAGCTTTTCACGAGTGTTTTGAGAACATTTTCTATAGAACTAGAGGAGAAAAAGCCATTTGATAAGTTACATTGAGGTATTTAAAGAACACAGTTAATTCTACAACCTGTACCTCAAAGATAAACACACAGGTTCCTATTATCTGTCTACATGTAACTGCTACAGAATTCCAAGGGTTATCTGCCTAGGCTTCTCAGTCTGCTTTCTTCCTCTACCCTCATTTGGTTCTTTGTATGCCTGTGTGTGATAAATAAAACAAAATAAAACACTATACCGGAAAATAGATAAACCCCCTTCAGTCTTTACAAAGTGGATAACAACACCATATTAAACACACACAAAGTAAGCCCAATGGCTGAAAATTCTAAAGAATAGTTTTTATTACAGTGCTTTTGCATCAAAATATGAACTGTGATATAATGAAATGTGGTGTGCTTCTTTCTACCAGCAGTGGCAGAAGTCTTGATAATCAACTAATCAAGTTGATTATCTTTAACACTCCAAGGTACTTTACTGCTAGTAACAGTTATGAAAGTCAACAGCTGTTCTGTTTAAACAGCTACTCAAAAAGTTAGTTGAATAAAATGAAGAACTCCCACGAACTTTAATGAAAAGGCCATGGATACTGGTTTAAATACATGACCAGAAATAGAATACTTAAGATATCAACTAGGCCATAGTCAAAACTAGTCAGATGCAACAAAACAAAGGGGTATCATGAAGTGAAACTTAAAATCTGTGACTACTTACAGTATGATAAGTACAAACAGAAACACAAAAATGTTCAAAATTCAAGTGCAGTACAGGGAAGTTAAGGTTTCAGAAATTTTATCAATAAACCATTTAAAATTCTTCAAGTCCAGAGGTCTGTACAATTTCTCTGAAAGCTTAAAAACTAAACTATAGGGAAATTCCACGAAACAAACTCAGACAAGCACCTAATATATAAATATATATAATATATATAAATATAATATATAACATCAACCTAGAAAGAAAACTAAAGCCTCATTAATAACTACTTTAGATATCATCTTTCACTTTCAAACTTAGAGTGAGGGTCAGCGAGTAACTCAAGGGGCGATTTTCTCACACACACACACACACACACACACACACACACACACACACACACACACGGGGCGATTTTCTCACACACATACACACACACACACACACACACTCACACGCTCACACACAAGACAATTAACAAACATAATATACTGGGCATAAACTTTTCTCTACATTCGAAGCTTCCTGAAGCCCATGGCTGTACTTATTAGTCAAGATACCTAATGTGCTTCTAATAAGGCTATTCAAATCTGCAGGGACAGTTAAATTATTTCTATGTGCTTACAATACTCAATAAACACTTTTCATCAGAGGAACAAATAGCACAGATCTTGGATCTTCTTTCAGTTTGAATTGAAGAGCCAGTTAGTAACAAATTATAGAATCAACATGTAGAAAGCTATCTGGTTAATTTAAGTTCAGACTTTAAAGGTAAATTCTGAAACACGAACTGTCTAAGGAAAAGAAAGATACATGACCCCTTGACTTCCTATTTTACTAGTTTGGTAGCAATTGATTTCAGATTTAAATGTTGCTCTTTCTCCTAAGTAACTTCACTACACAAAGAAAGAAATCTTTCTAACATTAAAAACTGTTCCAAAAAGTAAGTCATTAAAGACTGCACAGCTAAGTGTTGCCTTCATTCTAAAAGCAAGCACAGGGAGTTAATGATAACATTCCTGTAACTTGTTACCAACTCAAGGGTTTTAGAGTGTGATTTCATTCACATAAAAGTCAATTCCAACCGCTCTTCCACATAAGGCTGCACCATGGAATTTATGCTCTTTATTCAGAAAAGGGTACAATCTCTCTAACCTGTGATATCTGTATAGTGACCTTTTGTGATTCTTGTAATCTCTCAAGATGAAGGGAACAATGTTTCTGTTTAAAAATAAAATAAAAGGTTAAGGCTAGATGCTAGTAATTTTTAGAGGGAGTGAATAATCACTACTTAAGTTCCAAATGTTGGAAATTTATAGTACTAAACTGGTAACTCAAACTGCTAATGTTTTAAAAGTGATCTATAGAGTGACTAAGCTTTAGCTGGAGTTTCTCACACTCCATTTGCTCTTAGACATGGTAGTTCATTTACAAAAGCGGCCATGGAGTCCACAGTCTTTAGTTTGAACTAAGAGTCAGACAAATCTGAATCTGAAAACCAAGTCCATTGTTCCTAAGAATATAGTATTACAGCTTAGTACTTTTCGTCATGAAAAAATAATACCTACCCTCTCATAAAGCTATTTTAAAATTAACTGAGATAATATAGTGAAAGTTGTTGGGTAGCTCAGAATTATTAGGCATCACAGCAAATATTAACAACTATTAATTCATACTTTGCAAAAACCATTGCATGTACAACTTCACAGAAACAAAAACTTGTGCACCTTTTATAGTTACAACAATTCTCCTGCCTATCAACCATGAATTTATGATTCAGGACATAACACCCAGATGAGAAATTTCTTTTCATCACCTTACTATGCTGTACAAAAAGTGAATTCTTAAGCTCTTGTTCCAGTTTGAGCCTCAGGTGAATTTTTCTCTACACTTCAATTTCCTCATGATGGCACTAATGTTCTCTGATTGTTCCAAAACAGGTCAAGGAATCAACCACTTCTGCTCCCAGTTACTAAAAAGTGAACTTCAAAGTCCTGGACATTGTAGCCTGACTCTCCTAGTTCTTTGTAACTATAACTATCAAGATAAGATTAGCCTTTCTTTTATTTTAAAAATATTTTAAAGAATCATTTATTTTATGTGTATGAGTGTTTTGTCTGCATATATATCTGCATCACTACATGTCTGGTGACCATGAAGTCAAAAGCTGGAGTTACAGATGGTTGCGAGTCACCATGTAGGTACTAGGACTCAAATCCATGTCCTGTGGAAGAGGCAGCTCTTAACTACTGAGTCATGCACAAGATTTACTTGTAAACCCCCAAAACATAGGACACATGACACATTCAAAACAACTAAACTAAAATTCTGTCAGACTAATTCTATTTGCTTTTTTTAAACATATAAATTGGGAAACAATAATAATGGTACATTTCTTCTTTCCCTCCCTTAAATTCCTAATTAAATAGTATTCATTTTTCCCCTAACGAAGTACCAATTTCTTCATGGAGAATTCAGTTTTACCTTCTCTTTCTAAATCTAAACAAACTCATCTCTAGTCAATCAAACATTTTCCATCACCCATCTTTCAAAATCTAACACTGTTCTGTTAAATGTCATTTTTTTCATAGCCATTTAGATTCTTTTATCAATTGCAAATACAGGGCATCATCATTATCATGGAGGCAATGTTAGCACTAATTTTTCATTAAAATTAAAGCATTTTTCTAAAATAAATGTTACTGTAATTACACTTCCTCTCATGTAAATTTAGCATGATTACTTCAAAACTTGGAAAATTTGAATTATTCTAACTATGTGTGTCTGGGGCAGGGGACAGGGATACCAAGGAGGCCTGAAGAGGGCAGACAGATGCCCTAGAGATGGAGTTACAGGCAGTTGTCAGTTGCCTGACACAGGTGCTAAAAGCCTATTTAGATCCTCTGAAGAAATATGTTCCTTTATTTGCTGAGCCATCTCTCCAGCTTATGAGCTACTGTTCTTCACAATGTTCCTCAAATACTGCTTTAGAAATCACTGCAAATCAGTGTTATTGATGAAATAACTGGTGAAAATGACTTAGTGACAGGTCATTGGGGGAATCACTTTCTTCATTTTATTATCTATTAAAATTTGGGTTCAGATCATTAATGAGTAACAAGAAAACCCAGAGTGTAGAATATGTTATTTCCATGTAGTAAACGGGTAAAGGTAAGAATAAAAGACTTATGTGATCATAAATTGCCCCTTGTGAACCAAGTATAGTGACACATGCAATTCCAGCCCTAGGGAAGCTGTGGCAGAGAAACTGGAAGTTTGAGGACAGACTGGGCTATATATAACAAGACCTGTAGGGGGAGGGGTTGATTCCCTAATTGGTTCTTCATTGTGCCAATAATGCTGCTGAGCGAAGAAAAAAAGGTGGGACTTCCAAGTTCAAGGAGGAAGAGAAGGGACACAGAAAAAAAGGATTCAGACCAGGCTTTGGAGAAAGGAGGAAACTACAGACATGTAGGTCTTGAGGCCTCTAGAGTGTGTGGTCTCCGCATGAATGGGGGCAAAGGAAGATGGAGGGAGCTAGTTAAAAATGGCCAGCTGGCCCTTGCTGGAGCTGAGACCAGTGGTGACTGATCTTGGCGCCTAGCCTGGAGTGCCGCAGGCAAAGCTCCCAGAAAGGCGTAAAGTTTGATTTTTTTAAAAATTGCATGCAAAAAGACCTGTCTCAAAAAACAAAAACAAGACAACAAAAGCAAATGACCCTTTGTTCAATCAATAGAGAAAGCCAAGGTAGGGTAGATCTCATTAGCAAGTCAAGGCTCAATTGCTAACAACCACAAATGGTAATAGGATAGAGATATACACGTAATCAAAAACAGGACTGCTGGGAGCTGGAGGCCAGCCTAGGCTACACAACATGGCCCTAGTCCCTCCCCCTCAAAAAAAAATTTTTTCCCCACAGGCATATTACTATGAAAAATAATATGCATAGTAGCCTTAAAATATATAAAGGAAAAACATTTAAAAAGGAAAACTGCTTTGTTTTTACAAGAACATTAAGTTGTGACAGGACATGGATAAGAAACAGGAGTCAGAAATATAATTTTGTGTTTTGTACTAAATTAAAAACTCTACCAGGTCAGGTGAGGTGGTGCATTCCTTTGTCCCAGTACCCAGGAGACAGAGGCAGACAGTTCTCTGTGAGTTCAAAGCATCCTGGTCTACATAGTGAGTTCTAGAACAGACAGGGCAACATGGAGGCCTTGTTTTAAAACAAACAACAACAACAAAAAACCCTAAAAACTCCGTTCAATTACCAACAATCTCAGTACTTGAAGTCTGAGATGGAAGGGAAGAGAAGGAAAAAAAAAATTGATTATCTTTGCTCTAAATGGGACCAACTTTTAAAGTAGAATGAAATACATGGCACCCTAAGCAGTAGTTTCCGTAAGAACAAAACACAACAGGCACACAGAGTTGAAGAGCTGAAAGACAAACACGTAACAAACAAAGTACTTCTGATTTTAAAAAGCCATCTAAAAATAGTATGAGAACAGGCTGTCAAATGATAAAACTGTTTCAAATATGTCAAAATAAAAGAATGATGGGAAGCAAAATATCAAATCTAAGAAAGCAAGTCATATAAAATGGCTCCTTATAAGTTAAAGGATATTAAGAAATATAATGTTGGTAAGAACTACCAACCTTATTCTTGACTATAAAAGCTTTCAACATCACTATGCCAAAACAATGTTAAGCAGAAAAGCAATAAGTATCCAAACAGTCCCCTTGCAGAAATTCAGCAGAACAATGAAGTGCTGGGAAGGACAAGGAGGTCTAGTACTGCAAGCACTGCTGTGTGACTCACTAGTTTCTCTAGCATCTCTGCTTAAGAGCCAATAACAGTAGTCTTCAATTCAAGGGAAGCAGAAGGGAGTTAGGCCAAGAAATAAAAAAGTATTTCAAAACTGAATTCATAAATTTAATATTATTTCTTTGTTTAGGAGACTGCTGTGTCCCCAGTGCTGAAATAAAAGCTGTGTAATAAGGTACACCCAAACTGAATTTTCAAAACTGAATTTCTTGACGAGAAACAAAGTATCAAATCATGGTATACTTCACAGTGTAGTCCCTGAAAAGGCAGGTATACAATACTATGTGTCAATCACTGTAGGGCAGCAGCTCAATATAGTTAAGACTTTCTAAGAGCACCAATTTTAGTCTGAGGCATATATGAAGAAAAAAACCTAGTACAGATAGGAATATGTAAAACAAAACAAAACACATCCACCAAATACCTCACATACTTTATCTCAGAGCCCTGGGAACATGGAAGGGTATATTAAGTGAAAAGAAGATCTGACACAGAGAAAAAGCTCGTCCTAGAAAGACCTGTTCTTACACAATCAAAAATTAGGGAAAAAGGCATGCTTAATCAAAGCCAAAGACTGCTGGAGGGGGGGCATATGCCTTCAATTCTGGGGGTGCAGAGGCAGGTGAAGTACTGTGAGTCTTTGAGACACATAGGGAAAACAGGATGAGCTAGAAGCTGGGTATAGTTGCGGATATCTATGTGTAAGTGTTGGTGAGGCAGAATATGTGAACCTAGTGTTTCACACATGCTAAGCATGTGCTCCACCAGAATAAATACCCAATCTCACAGGGTATTTTTAGTGACTTTTAAAAAAGATTTATTTTTATTAGTTTTAAATTATGTGCATGTGTGGGTGGGGGATGGGCACATGCACATAAGGGCAGGTGCCTATGGAAGGCAGACATATCCAATTTCCCTGGAGATGGAGTTACAATAGGTCACTGTGAGTGGCCCAAAAGGATGCTGGGAACTGGGGAACTAAATTTAGGTTCTTTGCAAAGAGCAAGTACACCACAGGGCACTTTCAAAGGATAATGATTGAGGAGAACCTAAACAACCTTTAGTGGCCAAAAGCTAGGTACATAAAATATCCTATAATTTGTGAACTATCCCAAAATAACAACAACAACAACAAAATGTACAAAGCTAGGTATGGTGACATACTTCTATAATCCCAGCACTGAGAAATATGTTTAAAGCAACTGGTTTCTTTTTTAATCTGAAAATCTAGTGGAACATCTGAAAGTCTTAAAAACACCGTGCTGTTTTTAAAAGCAGGTTTGGTTTGCTGCTCTCAAACTCTTTTTTCCATAAGCTTCCCTTAGTTATCCAGGCACTATGTTAGTCACCACACTGCTTGACTTTCCTGTGTCAGTTAATTTTGTTAGTTATCAGGCACTATGTTAGTCACCACACTGCTTGACTTTCCTGTGTCAGTTAATTTTGTTTTGTTTTACAGGATTTTTTTTTTCATGTACATTGGTGTTTTAACTGCATATATGTCTGTGTGAGGGTGTTGAATTCCCTGGAGCTGGAGCTACAGATATTTGTCAGGTGCCATGTGGGTACCTGGAATTGAACCCAGGTCCTCTGGAAGAGCAGGCAGTGCTCTTAACCAAGGAGCCATCTCCCCAGCCCTTAGCAAGAATTTTTAAAAAGTCTATTTGCACATAGTACCATTCACTTTCGTGATGAATTTTAGTTTGTCTATGGTTGGAAATTTTCCTCATTGTAGGATAAGAAACCTCAAGGACAAAATGATTCCTGACTCCGTATACCACTTGCCCAAATCCAACTAAGGCTTAAGTTCACAACTGCCTATAGTCATTTCTTATTCTTCCATTTACATAATTTCATTCCTCACCACTAAATCTATAATCTAAAAAGCTTTAAAAATCTGCCATTTGCAGTCATATGCAAGAAGTTCAGACTGTTTCCCTAGGCCTTATATTCGAGGCAATATCAACATGTCTAAGAAAGTGACTGAAATCACACAAGTGTTTAAAATTTTAACTTACGAAAGAAAAAAGTTAATACAGACACATAAAACAATGTTCTTCAGGAAATCAGTAAATAAGTATGACAAATCTGTATACAACCTGGTCTACATACATAGTGGGTTCCAGAACAGCCAGGGTTATGACAAGAAAGCTTGTCTCAGAAAAAAATAAAAAATAAATAAAAAATAAAAAAACAAAACAAGGAAAAAGCATTTGCTTATTTTAACCCATTTTCCCCCATTGTATTCAATCCCCTAAAAGCACAGATGGCCAGGCCTCAAAGAAGTACTTAAATACTTACTTAGGAAATGAATTTAATCTCAGGTGCTCTGTCTTGGAATATAATATTCTTTCTACCATGTCATAAAGTGGTCTCCAAGGTAACTCTAAATCATCTCTTGAAAGAAGTTCCTTTTTTCTAATTAAAAAAAGAAAAGAAATATATGTAATCATTTATACAGATGCATGATTATCAAGTATACTACACAAAGAGGACAGGTAATTGCAGTGTGTTTGTTTTGCCTGTCTCTGCCCAAAGCCACTCACTGGTAGAATGAGCACTAAGGAAAAACTTGGTGCTCCTCAACACCAAGCACTGCCTATTAAAGAGAACATTTAAACTTGTGCCACCACTACTGTAGAGGAATTTCATATTTTTACATTTTTTTGAAGATTTATTTTCTGTGTGTGAGTGTTTTGCCTATGTGTGTGAATGTGCACAACATGCACACCTGGTACTCTCAACAATTGAAGGAGGCGAGGGATATCCTAGAAATGGAATTATGGATAATTGTGAGCTGGCATGTGGATTCTGGGTCCTTTGCTAGAGCAGTAAATTCTTCTCTCTCTGGCTCTCAAGTTTTCTGTTCTGGTACACCACATGTGTAATTTTCTACCCTTCACTGGGAACAAGAACAGTTTTATACCCCATGGAGCAAACAATAAGCATATTTAAAAACCTAACCACCTATAGTTAAACATGTACAACTAAAAGCTTCACAGAGAAAATAAATTTTTAAATCAAAACATACAGTTAAACTTTGGCAAACTGTTCTCAAAACTGATTCTCATTCACTAAAGCTTAAAAAAACAAACTCTCTCCAGGATTAACAGACTTACTTTAACAAGTTGATCAAGAGCCGGGCAAATCCCTGCATCATGCTGATTTCTAGTTTTGGAATTGATACCAGCTCATACAATAACTTAATAAAAAGAACATGATCTTCTTTGCTAAATTTTCTTCCATAAAGTCGGATATAACTGTAAAAGAAAAACAAAGCTGTTAAAAATTAATTTAGTCATTCATGCTCCTTACTACGATGTCCATACTAACTAAGCTCATGTTCCATGGTATAGTAAATGGGAAAAGACGTGCATATATATATGAATGATAAAATCCACAGCTCAGCCTTTTAAAAAAAAAGAAAATCAAATAAGTAAATGTAAAAATTTATAAAGGAAATCCTGGAATGTGCTCTAACATGGACAGCCTGACAGGCATGGTAGTGCTTATCTACAATACCAGCACTTGGGAAGTGATAAAGGAGGATCAGGAATTCAAGGCCAGTTTGGATTACATGAGATCCTTCAAAAACAACTCCTGCCTATGAAATGTCAAGAAAGTAAATTTATAATGTACGGCTTTAAAAGAAAAAAAGGCCAATCATGAATATGATAGACCTGAACTTTAAATACTATTTTATATTTATACAAAATAACTATTCTTTACTTTAATCAACATATTATCAAGCATTTAATAATAAAGCCAAATTAGAACACTGTTGTCTTATCAAGTCACATCCCCAGCATTGGAAGTAAATTTAAGGCCTGACACATTCTACCACTAAGCTGTACCTTCAATACCCCTACCATTTGTGGTAGTCCCATAATCCCAATAAAAGGACAGGTAATATTAAAAGTTCATGCCAGGTGGTGGTGGCGCATGCCTTTAATCCCAGCACTTGGGAGGCAGAGGCAGGCAGATTTCTGAGTTCGAGGCCAGCCTGGTCTACAGAGTGAGTTCCAGGACAGCCAGGGCTACACACAGAGAAACCCTGTCTCGATAAACCAAAAAAAAAAAAAAAAAATCATAGCCGGACTGGTGAGACGGCTCAGTGGGTAAGAGCACTGACTGCTCTTCCGAAGGTCCTGAGTTCAGATCCCAGCAACCACATGGTGGTTCACAATCACCCGTAATGAGATCTGACGCCCTCTTCTGGCGTGTCTGAACACAGCTACAGTATATTGCAACGGAGCAAGCAGGCCTGAT